>VXBI01002221.1:1015942-1214976 GCA_013397375.1 Toxostoma redivivum | reverse complement strand
GGCGCCGCTGATTGGCGGAAAGCAGCGCCGCGCGACAGGGGCGGGGCCAAGGCAGGCGGGCGGTGCGTCCCGTGAGGGGCCGCGGGTGCCCCGGAGAGTTTCCAGCCGCCGTGCCACATGATCAGGGCATCACGGCCTCATCGGGGTTGGAGGAGAGCTTTAAAATCATGCAGTCCAACCATCCGCTTAGCGCTGCCGCTGTAACCCCTAAGCCACTGAACCACATTACCCAGCGCCAGACCCAGGCGCCTCTTAAACACCTCCAGGAATGGCGACTCCACCACCTGCTCCATATCCCACTTGTCGGGCTTGTGGCAGTTGTTTCATTAAGTTTAAAGTGCAGGTTTTGGTGCCACTACAGAGAAGCGCCAGTGGGCTTCGCAGCTGCTGCAGCCCCGCGGGCAAACGGGGCACGGCCCCGGCCGGGCAGTACCTGCCCCATGCCTGGTACCTGGTGTCAGCCTGGCACTGCCTTCCTTTTCCTGTTCCTTGCCCTTGGAAATCTCCTGGCTGCCAGTGCTGCTCCCGTGAATCATGTTAACGGCAGGCGGGTCCCGCCGCAGAGTGCCGTGATGCAAGACAGGTGTATGCAGCGATGCTGTGTGGCTGCACAGTGCCAGATGTGTTCAGCGATGTTGTGTGGCTGCACAGTGCCAAATGTGTTCAGCGATGCTGTGTGGCTGCACAGTGCCAGGTGTATGCAGCAATGTTCTATGGCTGCACAGTGCCAGGTGTATGCAGCCATGCTGTGTGGCTGCACAGTGCCAGGTATGTTCAGCGATGCTGTGTGGCTGCACAGTGCCAGATGTGTTCAGCGATGCTGTGTGACTGCACAGTTTCAGGTGTATTCAGCAATGTTCTATGGCTGCACAGTGCCAGGTGTGTTCAGCCATGCTCTGTGGCTGCACAGTGCCATGATGCAAGGCAGGTGTATTCACCAATGCTCTGTCTGCGTTGCAGTGCATGCTTGGGAAATGAGGGTGCCACCTGAGGCAATGCTCACATGTGCCCAGAGTTAAATATAGGTCGTTCAGTTAAAGGGCAGTTGCGGTAGAATGGTTAGAAAATGTCAGATTCTGTAAGTTAAGAAGAGGGGCAGCTCTGGAAGTTAGGCTGGTCAGCCAGAAAGAATCTAAGTCCCAGATGGCAGAGGACTGACTGAAAAGTTAGTGGGTTTTGAAGTTGAAATGCACGTCAAAACATGTCTTGCTCAAGATCCACCAAAGGAAGGAAGTGGCATAGCTTGGAAGAGAATTTCTTTTGGGTGACTCCTGAACTGGACTCTGAATATCAGGGCATTGTGTGATGCACATTTTGCATCCTCCACCATTAGTGTTTTCCTAGAGGTGCCTGTACACTGCACACGTTTGCAGTGCACAGAAGCAGCATTCCTTCTCTGAGCTAGTTTATCTTCTGTAACAGTGATTTCACCAGTTTTGTCTCTTGGAGTTGGTTACTAACACTTCCTATTGGGACTATGCATGTTCATATACAACATAACTTTTTAATCTCCTGATCAGAATTAAGTATATACGCCTAGAGTAGATGTTATATAAGAGCAGCACAATAAACAATGATTGCAACATGACTATGCAATAGGAACCAGTCCTTTTCAAAATTACAGTATAGTCAAAATGCAGATCAAACAAAGATGAGATGGGAAAGATTACCAGTTGTTAATATGAAGAATATGGCTTACACATTGCTTCAATATAATTTCAATGTAATTTCTCCTCCTAAGTACTTCTTTGCCAAATGAGGACAACCTCTTATGTTAATATGGGTTTTTTCCCATTCCATAACAGTTAGGATAAAATAATTTGAAAATGTTTGACTCTTGTAAAAACAGTTTGCAGAACTGAAGTAAAAGTAAATTTATATTAAAACACATACTTTTCATTTTCAAAATGTTGGAAGAACACTTTTCAACAAATTTAGTGCACTTTTCAAAACCCAAAACTTTCCCATAAACCATTTTTGAGGAACTGGCATTTCTTCTTTCAAGAAAGAAGAAAAAAACAACTTTTGCTGTCCCCACTACTGCACATGGCTCTGGATTAACTTCTCTAATGATTGCTTCTGTGCTTCCTGACACTTGCCTTATGTTTAGGGCAGCCCTGGACAGCCAGCCTCTTTGCCTTCTCAATCAATGTTGCATTTAATGCACTTTTTTTAATCTAAAAGTGAAAGAGTGCTGACTCACCCTCAGACACTGTTCAGGCTGGCACATTGCGCTCAACAAAAAATAAAATTACACTCCTACCAAGTAATCTCAATTCTCATGTCAAATAGCTTTCTTTTACACATGAGTTTATAGCTACCACACACTAGCACAAGTGTAATGATAGCTCTATTTTTATTACTAAAAGCTGAATTTGGAGCCTGAGCCTTCTTTTGGTGCAGATTTATGACCTAGTGTGTCATATCTGCTAACACAGACTCCTCTGTAGCTCCTCCTTTCATGTCTGAGGTCTGTTCTGTGACTGTCCAAGGTGGAGACAATTACCATTTTTTAGTGCAAATTTTCTATTTCCTTACATAATGTACAAAATGAGGTTTTGCTAAAGGCTACCCTTTGAGCTTACACAGAGAAGTAATTGAGATGTTTGTTAAGTGATTATAATGCTAATTCCAGGTGGGTCAAAGCCAGAAGGAAGACAGGCAGGTGGAGGAGGAGATTTGCACAGGAAGAGTGATGCACCCTGTGGCTTACCTGGGTCACCCCAGCTGACACCCCAGATATGTCCCAAACATCTCATGTCCTTCTGTGGTCTGACCACGAGGGAATGGTTCTTGTGCACAGGAGGGTCACTCCTGCTGGAAAGTTCAAATCCAATCATTGAGCAGCCTTAAACCCGGCTCACAGCAGCCACAACAGGCAGAGCTATGAACACCCCCAGAATAATTTACCCTAGCGCAGAGAAGAGCTCAGCATCTCATCTTAAGAAGTCATTTACAGTTTGGGTTTTATTTTTTCCTGAAGTCCTATCAGTCCTCTGATTTTAGATACTGATGGGATCACTAAATGGCAGGGGACTTTCTTAGGTGCCTGCCAGTCCACACAGAGCATCTTCACCTGAAGAACACGTCACCACCTTGCTGTCAGCACGAGAGGGATGGCCCTTTGCATTGACCTGTCTGTCTTGACGGTCACAGCAAATCTTTAATTATTTAAATACTGGGTTTATAATCTGATTTATATCTTAACATATAATCTTAATCATATGAAAGGCATCAGAAATTTTAGAAGAATGTAAAGAGCACATTACATTGGAATCGTTGATCTAAATTTGCATTTTTATAATTAGGCCTTTAGGCAGAACATAGCTTGTGTAAACATTGTGAACATTTTGTGAAAAATGTTCACTACATACCTGCAGAAATATGATTTTTTTTATTTCAAATGGTGACTTTCCACTTGGTAAGGCTTAATTGTGCTTCACCAAAGCCAGGATCTGTGATATTTTTTTTTTTTTAAGTAACCCTTCTTTCCAAGGAATCATACTTGTGTATTCTCAGGTCTTCCTTACACAGGGGTGAGAGATTGAAATACAAAAGCATAAAGAAGAAAAGTATTTCTAGCACAGAAGGATGCAGAATGGTCACATCCTGGTCTGCAGAGCACCTAAATGCCTGACTGCAAACTCAAGGGAAAGCATTTCAGGGCTTGAACTCACTGTAAGGCAGAAAAAAAAAATCCTTATGTAGTGGGAAAAACAGTGAGATCCTTCCCTGTAAAGCTCAGTTTCAGGAAGAGGGTTTTTCTCTCCTCCCTCCCCCCCCCAGTAATTTTTTTTCCACTTTTTTCTGTCAGTGCCTGCATCACTTTGCACGTGATGGTTGCTTTCAGATTTGCATAAGTGATATGTGACACAGTAACCATATATAAGACAGTTCAAGCATCCAATGAATGAACCACAGATTGGCTTTTAATTGATCATATTGAGGATTTTGCCAAAAGCAGTATCTTATTCTAAATCACTGAAAGAACAAAAAAGCTCAAGACAACCAGGTAAGTGTATACTTGTGATGCCTTAATTCCTTCCCTGCAAATCACAACCAACTGACTGATTTGTGTACAGGGTTCCTAGATTTCAGTAAGTACAGGGACAATAGCTTCCTGTAGAGACAGGATCGATACTCAGAAATATGATTTACCTATTTAATAGGACACTATTACGTTTCTCTTTGAAGAAACAGAACAATTTCAAGGCATAATGTTTCACAATATTTCTATCTATTTAGAGACATTTTTTTCCTTTCGTGTGTATCCTGGATGAAGAAAAAGCTTGTTTTTATCTTCCTTAATCACTACTTCAGAGGAGTTTAGGCAGAGGTATAATAAAGCTACTTGCATTTCAGGTAGATCTGTAAGTTTGGAGTTGTTTTGTTTTTCCTTATTTCTTCCTTCTCTGGAATAACATACAAAATATTTTGTTTGATTTAATGAGGATCACAGTTGGGTTTTATTTTTTTGTTTGGGGTCCTTTTTGACATGGTAGGGGTGGCTGAGAGGCCTGGGGGTGCAGCTAAAGCCTGTGGAGTTGCAAGACAAGAAGGAAAACAAGCAGCATAAAGTTATTTGCTTGCTCACTCATGGAAACTTGTTGTTTGGAACATTTGGCTAGGATGTGTTTAAATTTAATTCCTGTTGCCTTTAAATGCCACCACAAACACAGTAAATGCTAAAATATTACTGTCTAAATAGTTCAACAGTTTCAAAATTAAATCAGACTAAATTACTTTCAAATATTTTTGCAAGTAGGAAGAAAAAGAGATGTTGAGGTACTGTCTCAAGCCTATTTTCTCTGTTACTGACCTGACTTACAGACAAAACCCTTGCTGATGGGCAGAGCTGAAGCCAGGCTGCCCCTCAGAGCTGTGTGCATCACTTGGCACATCAGCCTGCCAGGAGCAGGCTCCAGGAGCAGGCTCCAGCAGCACTGGTTGCACAAGACCTGCCTGCAGTGCCGGCCGGCTCGCAGTGGACTGTTTACAGCAGAGTGCTGAGCACGGGCAGGAGCAGATGATGAGGTTGTTGTAATGAGCACATCATGTAGTGGCACATTTCAAAAACAGGTCTAACCAGACAATGCACATAATAACCAAAATTAATGCTGTCCAAACACCACTGGCTTTCCTTTCAGTACCTGACCCACTTCAAGATGGTTGGAATAATGCTGAAGTCCTTAACAGACTAAGTCAAGTGTCAGTTCCAGTGCAAACTCCCATCTCTGATGCAGGTCTTTGATGGTGATCTTGCACAGTGTGACTGTAAAAGACACGAGCAAATGATGGCCTGTAGTTCCCCAGCACTGCAGCTTCTCTGATGGCAGCAATCGCTGCTAGGAGTGCACCATTCTCACCCTGCCTGGTCTCTGTCTAACAGAGGCTGCAGCAGCACTGTGGGTGAGAGTCTGTGTCCTTAATGCTGCAAGAGAGGGTGTCCCATCGGGAACAGGCAGGCTCCTGGCTTACTGCCTCGTTTTTGAGCTGTGAAACCACTGCTTCACTATCAAGTGCAGAGTATAAACAGGCTTTCCATAGTGACAGGAGATTTACTTGGAGCAAATCGTTTGTGCAAGGCTCACATTAGAAAAAAAATCATGTTACAGAGTTCCAGCCAAGAGTGAAAGCTGCAGAGGTGCGGTCAGACAAATGGTTGAGGTTCAGATATTTTCCCTATCCCATCACAACAATCTGCTGTTAAGAGTTGAACAGATGTGAATATGTTGTGTCAGAGGATAGCCTCAAAGAGCCAGATGCTTCAAAACACTCAAGGCAACCTTTCAGGAAAAAAAAAACAACATGTTTTCTGTTACAAACCACAGAAGAAAATACTGGGCACCAACTCAAGTAAAATTTAAAAAGCTGCACCAGTACCATCATACTAAACAAGCACCTACCAAAAGGTGAGGAGTAACTTGTTCTTGGTGTATAAAGCACCTACCTGGGAAAGTGGTTTCTGAGAGTGCTGCCATTTAAATCTAGTAGGAAAAGACAGCCCGACAAATTGGTTGGAAACTGAAGCAAGATCAAAAACAATGCAACACCAAAGATAATTATTCCTTACAACTATTTACTTACATATGTGACAGATCCCTCATAATTTGACCTGTCAAATGAAGCTTAGTAACCTAAATACCAAGTCAGAGTCCAAATGGGTGAGTTCTGTCAGGAATGCCACAATCTTCTAGAACCTCTGGATTTATTCACTTTAGTAGTAATAGCTGCAGCAGCTTCTGGCATCATCTGCAGATGCAGGTGTGTAACGCAGACTTTTGGGAGCATTTACCCTCTGCTCTGTGTGGCACAGATAGGGCTGATGGAGAATGTCTGAGATAGTTGACAAATCTTCATTCTTATGAGATCTAGTGTCTTAGTACCAATTCAGTTTCCGTGGGACTGGAGGAAGTTACTTTGAAGCTTGAGGGAAAAACACATTTCACGTTTTTCATGGTTACACTCACCAGAGATTATTTGTGGCTGTTACTGACTTTCACGCCTCAACTATTCTGACGTTTCCTGTTTGCTAAGTGACAGAGAATTGCTTGCCTTGCATACTTAAAATGCCTCTACATTTATGGCCTTTTCACATTCTCTAAACCTAGGTAAAACTCTGGGTTTCCCACAGGGGAATTTTCTTCTAAAATGGACACATTGTTCCAAAAGTTACTTCTGCATGGGAGAAGGTTCTACCCAGGTGCAGTTTGCATCCTTTCCAGGTCCTTTATACTGCCACAGCAAGTCTTGTGCTGCAAAGTGACTAATGTTCAGTCTCACCTCAGGCATTCAGTGGCCAAGCAGCTGTGCCAGTTTAAGATGTGACCAGCATCCAGGTGTTTGTCATCACCCTTCAGCAGCTGTACAGTCAGCCCAGAGTATAAAAGGCTGTCTAAAAAAAATCAGTGTTTAAATTCCAGTGAAAAAGTCAGGTGGGTGAACTCACATCACTCCTACCAGCACTTACTTACCTACTGTCTTTGCACTCAAACCCATGATGAGTGCCCAGATGATTTATTCTGACATCTAAGCTGTACCAGGAAGAAGGTAATTTTCAGCTTATGGCTGGGAATGGACATCTTCAAGTGCCACAAAGCCATTTCTGCAATGACATGTGACTGAAGTCTCAGAAAACAGTCATTATTTTACAGACAGCTGGTAAACATCCTCTTCCAGACCTGGTTCTGCAGGCTCAAGATGCCAGGCATCTGGAATGGGCATTCCCAGAAACCAGGGCTCTCCCTGGAATCAACTGGAATTGTGCTTCTGTTTTCCTGATCTGCTTGAGACAAAGCATGCTGGTTAGTCAAGCCTGCCTTTGGCAGCTGTTTGATCTAACCTAGCAGAACTTGCTTGCAACAGAATACTGAGCATTAATTGCCCTGGATACACCTTTTTGGCAGAGTTGTGCTGTTGGTAACTCCTGGTTGTGATGAAAATGCAAAACTGGAGTCAGAGAGAGCAAGACTTTCAGCAGTCAAAGCGGGTTTGCAGAATGGTAATGGTACATGACCATCAAGTAGTTATGCAAGTTGCATTGTACAACTGTCCATTTTATTTTAGTTCTGCTTAAAAAATACAAAACATCCATGAAAAACGTAACTGTCTTTCAGCCCTTAAACAGCTCTCAAATCACAATGCAAGACATGATCTTTCAACAGCTTTTCTTCCATGACAATAGATTCAGACAAGATGCTTCTTTAAGCCACAAGATTATTGCTGCTATCTTTACTACACTGCCATCTGAGAGCCAACAAACAGTACTTTTATCTGGCACTAGACAAGCACAAAAAATAGCACTATTCTGCAAAAAGGTTTGCAAATGATGCAGATAAGGCAGGTTATGGGACAGGTGTGGAGGGAAGGAAGATGTGTTTTCAGGAATGGGATTATGGTTCTAACAGTCTGAAAGGAGACTTAAAACAAGTGAGAAAAAGATCACATAGGTGATATATTGAACCTTGTTTAACATGCATGACATCACCTTGGTATGCATCTGTCTCTTGTGCAGAGAGTCCAGTGGGTTTGGCAAAGCAGGTCCACATGTGCTGAGCCTGGCTTTTGGAACAGTCATGACATGGATGCAAGGTAAAAAAAACCACTTTGGATGCCAATGAGTCATTTGTTTGATCTTAGAGAAGTACCTAAATAAATAATGCCCTCATGAGAGCATGGTGTGTTGGTAGCACAGACCCATTCCCATGAAATGGCTACAGTTTCTCAAGACATTAAAAAAAAAAAGTGCAGAAAAACAATGAAGAGCTACATACACCTGAATAAAAATCCATATGCAAGACCATCTTCCTAGGATAGATGTGTCAGGTGCATGGCAAAATTGTCTAATATAAATACAATGTATCAAGAAAAGTTCATTGTTACTGATGTACTTTACACAAGCTTTCTGTGCTGATAAAAAGAAAATAAATATTTGATCAAACAGTAACACCTTTTCAAGGTGATACTCAGGTTGGCAATCACATTTCTTAGTGTCTCTCTCTGAGCCAAACTCTTTCTAGGGATTGAAATCAGCTGTGGCCAGATCTCAAGGCTTATTTGGCTCCAGCTACATGGCTAGGGGATGTTTTATTCATGTAATTACTAAAATCACTACTCCAATTTAAAATGCTGTCAGACAGTCTGCAGATTCTGCCCATAGAGGGTAAGCCAAGCAATATTCCTCAAATGAGCTGTGTTGCACACAGCACTCTTGAAAATCAATTTTTATTGCATCTACCATTGATATTTCTTAATTTGAGCAAACAGCAAGTTCGATACCACTGTAAAAAATATGACTCTGTAAAACACTTCTGGTTTAGTATGGAGAGAGAATACTAGTAGTAATGTTAAGACAAACAATAAGAATTATTTTGTGAGATAATTTTCTTCTCTGTTTAATGGGATCCTTCCAATATCTAACTGGGAGTGGAGGAATAAAAAAAAAATTCTAGATATTTGCTTAACCATAATCTCCCTCACCAACTTTTCAGGTTCTTCTAATTACAGCTAGGGATAGGCACATGTTATTATCAGAAACCTTTTGCAACTGGTAACATGGATCCAGTTATCTGCTTCATTACTTTCTATTGGTTTAATGAATGTAGTATAAAAAAATCAAAAAGGACATGAAAACCCCAAAAAAACCCAATATTCTGGCATTTTCAAAACACTACAATTTCATTTTTTGGTCAACATTACTGCAGATGTCCTTCTGTTTTACTTTAAAGGCCGTTGTAAGGGATATTTCTGGCACCTGCAGTATGCGGGAGAACTCTATGTATGCAGATTTATTGGAAACACCATAAATACCCCTGTCTTTAAAAAGGCTCTTAATTAACTTTCGAGGGTTTGGGTTCACCTTAGCTAAAGACCCTCAGAAATTCTCTTTAAAGGTTTCCAATTTTATTTTAAGTGAAGCAAGTGTCTTAGCAGAACATGAATTTAACAAATATGTGTATTAATGACGTGAATGTAGGATGAATGTTAACTGCAAACCTTGTCTCAAGTACCATATTTTTCAAGAAAATAGAAGTAAAACAATTCTAGGGTAGTCCTGAGGTATTTTAGAAATAAGAGGAGCAACACTTGTGCTATTTTAGCCATTTTGTTATCAAAATGCTATCACAGTTTAGCAACTCTTAGGCATCAGGCAACAGCTCAGCAAACCTAGCTTAGTTTGCAGATTTCTTAAAACCAGGAACGCCAAAGAGTTTTCTTCTGCCAAATTAGACAAAGTCAGCCAAATGGAAAGGTGTAAATCCTGTCCTCTTGTGCACCCAGCCTCTCTAGCCCCCTTCAGGGCCTGGCAGAGGTTGAGGCTGTCAGCTATTAGCAGCTGTAAAGAGCACGAGGCATAATGCCAGCTTTCAAATTAAACAAGCAAAAATACTTTTCTTGTTGACTTTTAAAGGCATGAGTATTTCTTTCACACTTAGTGCTCAGTACATGGTCTTATTTAAGTGAGTGGCTGGAAAAGTACCAAAGACTTTTATATGCTTACATTGCCAAAAGGAAGACTGCAGGATTTTTGAAGGCAGGATCTAGGAAGACATCCCCTACTCCATGTCTGGGCCAGCTGGACTGTTTGGAGTTGGGAAGATTTTTGACCAGATTGGAAAGTCCTAAAGGTCATTTCACAAGTCCCATCAGTTAGACTAATGCAGAAACATGTCTAAAGAAATTTTTGATTAGTTAAAAGGGCGATTCATTTAATTATAGAATTTTACCCAGGGAGAGTGGCATGTGTTTGTTTTTTTATGTTGTTGTTTTTTTTTTTTTAATTTTTAATTTTTTTACTCAATACTGCTTTCACATTTCAGAACTACCCTGACTTAAAGGATTTATCCCAATGAATGGATGTTCCTTATTCAAATACAAATGTTACCCTTAATAACACATTCCAAACACTTTTTCACCATGGGTAAGAGAACACATACATAAATGCATTTCCAAAGGGGGAGAAATGACTCACCTGCTGGAGTTTTGTGTAAGGTATAGCTGGTACATCATATACAGAAGCCATGGTATTATTTAGCACACAGATGTGGGTTTTAGTAAATGCAGTGCTGGGCTGAGGAAAGAGTGACATACAGTGCCTACTAACAACATAACATGTACAGTTGCTTATGAGAAGAAATGCTATGATATTCTAGAGTTGCTTTTTCCCCTACAACCTCCCAGTTGTAGGAAAGCATCCAGAAAGAAGAGAGTGGCGTCAGAGTGTGACTCTTGGTACTTTCTGCCAAACTTCAAAAATACTTATATGATCTGAAGAGGGCTAAATAGCTGGAAAAAACGTGGTGAAACAGGTGTAATTCTTTCCACAGGGAACATAAATTTTCTAGTTTCCAGAGCACAAACCATTGACACTCTGTCTCTCTCTTCATGTCCTTTTCCATTTCTTATCTCTTTCCTAGATATTCCTCACCAAAAAAACCCAACTATGCTAGCCTTCCCTGCATAGAAATCTACACCACACCAGTCAATCCTTTACATAACTCAGCCAAGCTCTTTCCACACATGTGAGCACTAGCTTATGACATTACTTTTAGGATTTTTCTTTCTGACTGAAACTCTTTGCACCAGTGTCTGGGACTCCTCCTCCTGAGCAAGCTTCATAGTGAATCTGCTGCAGCACTAAAAGCAACTAGAGCAAGGCAGGAGGCTTGCATTCATTGCTGCAGAGGTGTTACTGGGCCAGATCTCTTGCTTCAAAAACATTTATATATATACACATATGTATACATACACACATACATATATTTATTCTCACTGGGAAGGACCTACCTACATATTCATAGCATTATACATATTACTGACACATATCTTGAGGAGACCTTCTAAACCTGAAAGTCAAACAT
Source organism: Toxostoma redivivum (assembly GCA_013397375.1). Lineage (NCBI taxonomy): Eukaryota > Metazoa > Chordata > Aves > Passeriformes > Mimidae > Toxostoma > Toxostoma redivivum. Next base: position 1,203,616 of record VXBI01002221.1, on the reverse strand, counting down.
TTAACTAAAAATTAATATGCCTTTCATGCCTTCTTGCACATGAGATCCATTGGAGCCCAGTTGCTGCATGTGAAGAGGCAGTGCCAGGCTGGCTGTCAGATGCACAGTGCTAGATCAGACTCACTGCTGACAGGAAATTCATCCAAGGTCTAGTTTCTGCAGACATAAGTAAAAAAAGTATCTACTTTTGGTTGGCATTTTACTCACAGTGTTTTCTTCTCAGTATTACACAGTGGGTGGAATGCAGAGGACTTTGCTCTGTGTTTTAATGAAGATGTGTAGCGATGGCAGAATTTTTCATTCAATGATTTTCCAGGCCTACAAGAATGACTTGGCTTGAAGGATTGAGTGTCCAAACACACAGATTACCCAATATAATCTGTTATTTTCCTGATGTTCATTAGTCCAAGTCCTATGAATCAAGAGCTCTGTTGGGTAATCCTGCATACATTTTGATGACATGCATGGATTCACAAGATTCTTCAGGATTACTTTATGCACCAAGTGCTCTGGTACTGGATGGCTGTTGAATAGCTCTGCCTTGTCTTCCCTTCTTTTAAAAACTGTGTAAGGAAATATTTGCAATACACAGAAGACACAGGAATCACAGGAACAATCCTGAACGAAGCATGGACCATCATGTCATAGGCATTACTTGTCAGAAGACCCCAAAACCTGGGCAGTTTCCATGACAGCAGTGACCTTGCTGCTTGTGGCCAGTCACTGTTTTGGCATCAAAATATTCCATTGCCATTCCCACCTCTTTTCTCCAAAGCATGAGACCAAGGCATATAGTTGAGGATGTTACCCTCAAAAGGTGCTCTGGTATTTCTTACTCAATTAATAGTTCTCTCACTTTTAGTCATGGCAGCAGGAAATGATTTCTTCTCTTTAATCCCATTAAAGACATCACTCTTCCATGTGAGAAAAGAGGTGTTTCCTAGAACCCCAGCAAGTTTCATACATAAAACAGCATTAGAAATTTTGGTAGCAGGATGTTGCCATAGGGCAAAACAAGGAATTAAGCTGTTGGTTTATGGGCAGCAAATGGAAGTCTGGGAGCAATGGAAGCCCACATAACTCAGACTCTGTCATCCTAATGGCCAATCCTTGAAAAGTCTTGTCACTATAGATTTGGGTTGGCTTTACCTGTGATATTCATTCCTGCATTTTTGCATCCACTGCAATTAAGATTCTAGTAACTAGCCTGTACATGTTACTGGACAACAGGATTATTGTTGTTTTTAATGTGTTACACCATCAGACAAGCTGTTGGGACAGAACAGCTGTACAAGTTGGAGCTAGCCTCTTCTCAATTAACTGCTTGGTGATTCTGCTTCTCATTTGTACTTGCTTATTTCAGCTAATAAAAGTGGGTGCAGAGTACAGGTCTCATGGCCAGCAGCTCTGGAGTTACATGCTGGATCATCACCCCTGTGTCCCATTGCACATTGCACTGCTCTTCTATTTTCCCCTTGGGAAAATGTGGACATCACCATTCACCTGCATTACAAGCATCACTTATGCAAGGCTTTAAAGAGAGACACAGCATACTCAGGTATCTGATGGTGACTTTATACAGTACTCATGCCCATCAAGCATGGATAAAATTAACATTTTAGGGCAAATTCACAAATTAGTTTTAATCTATTTCTCCCAAACACTGTCACTGTCAAAGCACTGAGGTCTTTCTGGTCCTTCAAGCTCTTCACCTGCCTGGCAGTCTTTCCTTGCAGCTCAGACATACTGTGAAGGCCACACTATGCAGCACAGATTTTCCAGTCAAGGTTCAATTGGAGCTGGCTTGCTCACATTCAGAAACACCCTGCTCTGCCTTCCCCACAAGGTTACACTGTCAGAGTAAGGAAAAGAAGGGAGAAAAGAAAGGGAAAACTAGCCAAGCAGCAAGAAAGGAGGGGAGCAAAGCCCCAGCATGCTCCTTGAGGGGCTGCAGGTGCTGCTGTGCATGCAGCAGGGAAGACAAATTGCTCCAGCAGCAATGTGATCCTGCATGCTTTGAGTTGGTTCCATGCACACAAACAAACTGCAGTGTGCTCACTGGCCACACAGACAAATGCAGAGGCTTTGCTGAACCATGTAATTCTGTGCAGTCAAAGATAGCATTGCACCTCCGTGCTGCAGTAGAGCTCCTGTTTTACATGTGCATGTACACATCATCCCACTGCACTAATTCCACAGCCAGCTCCCACACTAACTCGTGTCCCTCCACCTCCATAAAAGACCAGGATTTGGATTTCCCTTCTTGCAGCATGGAAATCCAACACCAGTCCTGGTCACAACAGAAAATGGAGCAAAGCTGGCATTCACACAGCAATAAGAAGTTAGCTGTATTGGCAAACCATTTTTGTAAAGGCCAGTGATGTCCAGATTTTGGCAGCTTTCTGCTACACCCATTGCAAGGTCAGTGCCAGTTTCCCAGAGTGTGACACATCTACACTGGAACATGGCACACACACACATTAATTATCTGCTTCTGATCCTACTGGCCCAGAGATGAGCACAAGCAATTTATCTTGCTTCTTGGACAGCTTTGCTTCTTGCACTCTTTGTCAAATTCTTTGTAGCTACAATTAAACTGCTTTATCCATTAGGGCAGAAAGAGTTCAATCAGACTAGATAGGGTGCAGATATAGGCTCTTATTCTAAAAAAAAAATAGCCTTTCAACACAGCTACTCCCTAGCAGCCTCAGAGACACACTATATAAAACCAGTTTTGATGAAACCAATATGGTTCAAGTCAAGAAAGGGAAACACTGGTTTTGGCAAAACAAATTATCAGAGAAAAAAAATCAATCTCAAGGGAAATGCTGGAGATCTCAAATAGTTGTAGCTCCACATTTACATTGAAACCCTCAAAATCTCAATTTTAGTATATCTAGTGTTCATATCAGTGCAAAGCCAAGCACAACACCAAAACCAGAATAAAGACCACTATTGTCCCCAAATGAATCCACAAGAGCTATTAGATGGCTACAGCAGAGGTCAAAAGGTACAGTCCATTTTTGGTAGCTAGCCTAAGCTAGAAAGACTTTTTATTATTGCTAGTTTACAGAAAGGTATTTTTTGTTCCTGAGCATGAGTGTAACCAGCCACAGCAGAAGTCAGAGCAATTATTGAAACTATGTGGTGAATTTTTTTAAACATCTAATGCTGGCTGTTTGGGCTCTATTGTTTTCATTGGAGAGGGAGGAAAGGACCTTCCTGCATTACAATATAATTTCAGTCAATACAAATACACAGGGAAATCAGAAGACAGAGTAATCATCACAGGGGTAATTTCTCAGTTTTTCTTGGTAGTATAGATTTTAGCTCTTGTCCTCTCTGCACAACAGCTTAACACACCGGGCCTTTCAAGTTTGCTCCTTCTTGGTTGGATGGAAGTGAGTGGTTTAAGGCTGAAAGGAAAATTACAGAGATTTTGGGGTAATCCTCTGAAGGGATTTTGCCAGGGTGACAGCCACACCTCCATCACATGATGCAGCTGCCCTCCAAGTACAAATGTCTGGCTAGTCAGGTGCTGGTTAGATCATCACCAACTCCTCCAGTTTCGAAAGGGGAGATCAAAAAGGAGATTACAGTTGTAGGTAGAGACAGAGGAAACACAGGGCTACCTCCAAATACTTCTTACTAGTTGCTTCAGCTAGTCTGTGAGTTTCTCATCCCCTTAGCTCACCCTACCAGAGAGAGGTGTGTCACTTTAATTCTCCAGCTAAGCCCTTACCCCTTGTAGACCCCATTACAAAAAATAAAGCTGCTCTAACGCCCAGCAAGCACCTGTCACCCTCCTCACTCCTCATCACAGCATTTCTCCCTGTGCAGGAGGAATAGGAACCATCCCTTTGTGCCTTTAAAGATCACACACTGGGCACAGAGGCAAGCACTTCATGCTTTCAGTCTTCCTTTTCCTTTCACTTCACTAGAATTTACACTTCTTCCTTAGAAGGTGCATTTTTTAAAGTCATTAACCATTTTGGCTTTAACATTTTTCAACTCCTGGCTAAGAGCCTTTCTACTTGACAAATCAACAGGGTTTCCTTAGAGCTTCAGCCTTTGGATCTCTCTTGTATTACTACCACAGATCTCCACTTGGATTTTCCAGCTGAGTTTACTGCTCCCTATTTAGTATTCCCTACTAAATTACAAATTTTGCTTCTCTTGCTTAAGTAAGGGAATTGGTTTTTGTATACTTCCTCCTTTTCATGAAAGGCTTTGCTGTCAATGCTCAGGTCCAATTCTTCTTGGGGATCATGGGAGCTGTCGTCCTCTGGAAACTCAGACCTAAAGCTGTAGAACACTTTGTCCCTAGTAACAAAAAAGGATATTAAAATTCACCTTTGCACAGAATGGATCGAAGTATTTTTCAAAGATACCACATGGGATATAGTTCACAGATTCAGTTCAAACAAGGAAAGCTAGAGTAAACATGTATTTGCTAATAATAGTATGAGAAATCCAAGCATGCTGTATAATTAATATTATTGCAAAATGTTACTTGGAGGAGTACAAACAACAAGGGAGCTGATTGTTACCTCTGAAGCACCAAGAGAGCATCAGTGATAGGTGCTTCAATGGGAAGGGATAGGCAAGGAGAAAGCTCACTGGACCATCAACATATTCAATAAGATTTGCAATTTAACAGTTAGAGGTCTTAATACCTACAGCCACAGGAAACCTAGGCCCACCTCTTAAGCACAAACCCCAAATATTTATTGTGCCACAATAGAGGATATCTGGATTATCATTTCCAAAAGTAAAGGTGCAATCTCTCACAATATGAAAGACAAATAAAGCTACAGCCAGCATTTACCATTTGTTGGTTTGACTTTATCAGGGATGTGCTGCTAAACTGCTTTAGGTTCTTGAACTGGGCCTTTGGAGATTTTGAGTTACATGGCAGATGATAGGTGACATGAATATTCCAGGAAAGGCCCTCTCTTGAAATCACAGGGGAGGGACACTGGTGAGATGGAAGGGAAATGCACCACAGATCCCTCAGATACTCCTGCACAGGCTGGTACTACACTATTTCTTCATTTGGCACAAACACCTTGTTGTTTGGAGTTACATTTCCAAAGGAACAAGATGCCAGAAAGTGACCAAACAGGTCCATAGGCTCATATGTTGGAGCTATGAGGCTGGAGTACAATACAGACACAACAGCAAAGCACCAAAGATTGATGAGCCTCGGCTTTTACCCAGTTTTGCATTATTCTTGACTGCATTCTTGCAGTCTCCTGGATGACTGTGCCATCTGTGAGCTGTAGCTGAAATGAGCCTGGGCAGTTGAGACAAGTGATTCTTTGTAGCTCCTTCCCGTGATGTTACAGCTGGAACCAATTTCATTAACTAGCAATCAGAGGGGAAAAATACAAGCAATGAGCTATTTTCTTTGTAGAAAACAAAGATATTGGATGCCAGCTCTTGAATGTGAGTAGCCATACAAGAAGCAAGATTAAAAAAAGTACCCAGAGGAACATGCACAAAGACTAACCAGAAAGTTTCATGCAAATGTACCTCCAGGGCCTTTTTCTCCTCTGCATGAGACATTTCCAGGGATGCAGCCCTGACTCCCACAGGTCTGGGGAGTGCTGAGGAAGGGAAGTGTCAGGGGGGATCATGCACAGGGAGGGCAGAGCTCCATGGCAGTAGACATGGAAAGCCAGGGGAGAGGGAGAGATGCCAGTGACCATCCAGCTTTTGGAGGAATCATTAATTTCCTCAGTTCCCTCCCCACAGTGGGAGGTCAAGGGCACCAGTGAATAGGTTTTGGACCTGAGCTGGTGACTTTTTGCAACTTAATTCCCATTTAACATATTATTAATGGCCTCCTATCTCCAGCTCAGTTTAACACATAACCAGAGGAGCTGGGGTTTTGAAAGCTTTCTTGAGGATAAAGCCTGCACTCCTGCAGATTCACTGCTATTGAGTTAGTCTACATTAATGTCATTTAAATTTTGACCAGGATTTTAATAAGAATTCAAATATAACTGCTGGAGGTTTAAAATATGTGTTTTGAAAATCAGAGCCATCCAAACTATGCAGGACAGCACATCTCCTGTGTTTATTTTTATTCCTGATCTTGACTCTGCATCAGCTGTCTTCATGGTTTGGTAGTGTGAAGTNATATATATATATAACTTCCTTTCTGGTTTGCATCAGTAGAAGGACAGATTCTTTTTCACTTTGAGTCACTTAAAAGTCACTGTGCAGGCTAATTTAAGACAAATGTGAACACATATCTGAACAACGGATGTGAGGCTGTGTTTGAAGGAAATATGCTGAAAAGGCTGCATCCTTGGGGGTCTTTGGTAGGAGACAGTGCTGGCAACCACTTGGAGAAAGGATTCTGTTACTGCTGTGGTATTTTGGGCTCCAGGATGCAACGTTTAGAATGTGCTCTGCTCAGACAGTCATGGGAGGAGCCCCTCCACCGTGGCAACTCACAGATGACTTTGCACTGTTGGTAATGATCACACAACAGAGACAAAAAGAGGAAAAAGGAGGATGGCCTTGCATACACAGACCATGACGGTCTGTGACTGCATTCTCCAAGGCTGTAACCAGGAGTTATAAATTGCTATATTGCATATTTTCACCTCTCATCTAATTGAAGAAACAGTGTATACAGCTTTGCAGATGGTCCACTTATTTTGCTGAACTACCTAGGGCTCAAGGATGCTGTTTAGAACTAACTGGGTACAAGCACAACAAAGGCCAGGGGAAATTGACTCTTGATAAAATCAATTGTCAGGCATGGATGAATATCTTTTTTGCAAGGCCACAGCACCTCCCTTCTGAATTAATGAACCTTTTGCCACAAAAGCAGAAAAAATATCAGGCATGCTTACCCACAAACTGCCAGAAATGTTGCAGAATTTTACAGAATTTTACAGCAGCACCTCAGTGCTCAGTGAGCACCAGTGGATATCAGCACTGATGCTGAGTGGGCTACAGGAGGAAGGAAAGGCTGTGTGCAGACACAGCCCATGGGGGACTTTCCAGACACATTTCGCCTGAACGTATCCTGTGCCCTGAGCAAGAGGCTCAGCCTCTCAGGAGAATTCCAGTGTGCAGTTCTGCCTGAGCCTATCCCTATCCACCCTGTGTGTTCCGGGAAGCAAGAAACCCTCTGAAACCAAAGCCATCCTGCTCCAGCCTCCCCTCTACTTACCCAAATGTACCTGCTCTGCTGCAGCAAGTGACAAGTTGGGCCAATTCCAGATCTCTGCAATGAGGTCCAATATGGGAGATCTAAATGTGCTATGCCAACAGAGACCAGAATCACATCACCAGAGCACAGCAACAGATTGGAAAGGGGAGTATTGTTTTCTTCATTTTTCACAGAGTGGGCTGAGATACAGAAACATGTTGGATGTTGTCTTCAATTAAAGACTGGTGGTTATACACAGAAATAAGTGCTGATTTAAAAATTCTAGGAAATATTGATTTCATTATGCCAAAGGAATAAAGCATCCCTAGTCACACCAGAAGTGTATTATAATTTTTTTACCTCTTGATTTCTGTTGTTTTACTTGGAAGGTTTCTGTTATCCAACTTGAGATGACAGAGGTGACCGATGACACATTATGGGCCAGGGGCTGTGATGGATGAGCAGCCTAATAACCACAAAAACCAATCCTGACTTGAAGATTCTTTATCCAAGTTTCTTTCATAATCACAAATGGACCGGAAAAAGCCAATAGAATCAATTTACTAATCAAAGAAGGGCTAAAGCAATAATAAATTCAATTCCACTATGATTTACCTTGTACAATACAGATGTAGTATATAGGTACTAATGTGAGTTTTGGATAACTTACCTGAATTGCATCTCCAAATCTTTTTGATAGTTTCTAATCTTTGGTACTAAAATCACTGTATTGCTTATTTAGGTGTCATACAATGAGAAAAATAAAAGATACTAAAGTACTAGGAGGGAGGATACTAAAGTTCTTACTGTAATTACAAATCCCACCAGTGACTCAGGTTTTATAAACCTTAAAATGAGTTTCATTTCTATATAATTTATAAATGGAATGCAGCAATATCTACAAAATTCTTAGATGATATGGTGTTTATTCCCCTCAGGTCCTGCTGGCTGGCTGAGCTGTGGGGATGAGTCTGTGGGTCCAGGACCACCTCTTGCCCTGCAGCAGGCATGGGTGCTCCTTGGAATCACAGCATGGAGAGAAAACCAGGAGATAGGCCATCTGTTGTGCTGGCCAATGCTAGCTCCAACAGATGCATGTTTGAACAAATATTTGATATTGTCCAGGAAATACAGAGGCGTTTGTGTACATATTTCTAAACTAGTCCTCTACACACAGCAGTGGGGGATACAGCAGGGCACAGAGTTTTGGTAATTCTCTTCTCCTGGGCCTGGCTCTGACCAGGCTTTGGCTCACAAGGCAGCTTTTGAAAAGGGATCTGGTTTATTATCCATGAGGTCACAGGGGAGTCACTGATGGTGTGGGACAGAAAGGCTGTGGGGAGTTTAGAGGAGGCTGTGGGAGGGAAGAGACAGCACAAGAGGGCTGGTAGAAGGGCTGATTGCCAAAAAATCAGCACTTTGTAGCCTGGTGCAGGGCCTTGGCCCAGATTTTGATGTGCTTGCTGAACGCACGCAGGACTGGAGGGTTGAGGATCAGAGGCAGAGCCATGAGTGGGCACAGTGCCTTAGAATCACCACACCAAGAGCAAAACCCTCCCTGCCAGACAGGCACAGAGCCCTGGCTCAATACACAGTCCCCTAGAGCATCCCACAACCCCTGCACCAAACAGCAGCAATGAGCTGGTGGCACAGGGCTTTCACCATCCACAGGGCTGCCTCTGCCTCTTTGGCTGATTCAGGACAGAAGCTCATCTTTATCAGGGGGAGAGAGGTTTCCTCCAAATAGTTCTTCATTGTGTTCCCTCGGGACTCTCAAATCACTCAAATCTCTCACTCTACAAATAATTATTTAAAAAATAAACCTAGGAAATGAGATAACCCTGCCAAGCACCAAACCCCATGAATTCACTGCACCTAACACCAATCACTGCGTTCCTGTTAGCATCCCTGCTGCTGTCCTTTTCTCCCAGACAGGTTGGGTGGCTGCAGACACAGCCTGGATCATGGCAGCCACATGCAGGGATCTTCACCTCCTGCTTCTTGTCAGGCCGGTGGCAGCAGCTCCCAGCTCAGCAGCAGTCGAATGGAAAGTGCTGCTTCTCCCTACAAACCTCCTGTCCTTGGCTATTGCTCAATGGTGGCTATCGACTCCACCGTTTCTGCTCCTGCTCTGCTACGGGCAGTTCTAAGAAACCCTTGGCAAGAAACCTCCTCCGCTCTTGTCTCCCGGCTCCTTGCCCTGCGGAGGGTGGGACCCGATGATCCCGGCCGTACCAGGCAGNCAGCTCCTGCCGGGACCGACACATAGACACGGAGCTGCTGTTAGGGATAGATAGGCAGACACGTAGCTCCTATCGTGGACAAACAGCTGCGGCCGGGGACAGACAGGCAGCCCCTGCTANACCAGGCAGTGTCCGGCGGGGCTCCAGCAGCAGGAGCCGGGACAGGGGACCTGCCGTGAGCTGCCGTCGTGCCGGCGATGCCGTGATGCCCGGGATGCTCCTCGGCAGCGCTCGGGATTCCCGACACAGCCGCAGCTGCGGGGAACGCGCCTCTCCTGCGGAAAACAGCCGAGCCCGCGNCAGCCGAGCCCGCGGCGGGCGCGGAGGGACCGGCACCGCTCCGAGCGCCGTGCCCGCGGCCACCGGTGCTGCGGGGTGCCACGGGCTGTCACCGGCTGCTGCGGGGTGTCNCGGACATACAGACAGACGGGCAGCCCCTGCTCCCAGCCCGAGAGCAGGGCGCTGAGCGCCGTGCCGGGACATGGTGCTGATCCGCGGGCTTTGGGCCATCTGGACCGCGCCATCCCGGGGCTGGTGCCGCCCTGGGAGCGCTGCCCGAGCCCCAAGGCAGGAGTGCCAGCGCTGGGGCACGGCCCGGTCCCCGCGGCTGCGGCAGTGCGAGGATGCTCTGCTGTGCCCTCTCTGCTGTGCTGTGCCCGCTCTGCTGTGCTGTGCCCGCTCTGCAGCCCCAGTTCCGCCCGCACAGGGCACAGCCCGGCCGTGCCTCGGCTCCTGCCCTGTAAAACACCCCTGCCTGCTCGCTCTCTCTTTCTGAGCGCTTGTGAAACGCTGAGGAAAACGCTGCGCTGTTCCCTGAAAGATATAATGGCTGTCCAACATTATTACTCTCTCTTTAGGCCGTCAAGCATTATTATTTTTTCTCTTGCAATATAAAATTAGCAAGGGCATCTGAAGTACAAAAAGATGTTGGGGTAGTTTTTGAGAAACCAGTATATCTTTTCCATGTTCGTATATTTGCTTTTGCAGTATGGATTTATAAACACGTGCCTGAAGTCTTTGGTGGTTGAAAAGTATGGTGAAGAAACATGGGAAAAATTAAGGTAATGTGTTCCCAATAAATGTAATGTAGGAATTCAGCAGCAGGGGTTATAATTTCTTATTGGTAAATAGTAGCTGATGTGATCTCAGGTAATTATTAGGAATAGCTAACATGGCAAATGCAAGAGTTTCTTGCCTTGTAACAGTTCTTCCTCTGATACTAATTTGTTCCAATTAATTTGTCGTATCAGATAATTAAAGATGACATTTAGTCTTATATACAATTTTACTATAGACTTGCTGGCTCACTGTGACAATATCAAGAAGTAATTACATTGAAAAGATGTCATCCTTAATATAAAGTCAGTTTAATTCCAGTATTCAAAAAAGCAGCTAAATCAGAATCCTAGATCATCTGGTTCCAATCCACCTGCCATGAGCAGGTAACCTTCCACTAGACCAGGTTGCTCAAAATCCCATTCAATCTGGCCTTGTATCATCTCTGGTTTTATCTTGTTTTTATGCGCTATATGGTATTTCCAAGATACATAAATGATACTTAGATACCATATAATCCATCCACCATATATTATCATCCATTGAAGCCAATACAAAAAAAAACCAGCAGGTTTAGGGTGCCCCAAGAGCTTGATATTGTAGCCACATTGAACAAAAAACCAGTAGACCAGAAGACAAACTCAGACTCCACTTGCTCTAGTGCCCCACAGTATGATGTCCTCATCCTTGAAAGAGTTTACTGTAATACCATAATGTGAAATAGCAGAAATGGTGAGGTGGACACCACCATTCAGCCAAGCAATTTAATTAAATTAAAACAATATAATATTAAACTTACATCATTAGGTGAAGTAGTGTGTTCCAATATAACGCCTGAGGGAGGTTAAGGAGTGTATTCACAGCACTTGAGAAATGCCAGTTGGGTCACCCAAGCACATTGTATTTACAACACTGCTGAGACAAGAATATTGTCTTCTCTGTTGTAGGCTGCAAGCTGGAGTCCAGGATTCTTTCTTGACTTTTGAGGTTTACAAAGATGAGATCACAATGCAGCTTGTTGACAAAGCCTGCAAAGTATTAGGTATGTGTTAGTATGCCTCAAAAATGGATCATCCTGGGTCAAGTTTGAGACTGCAGCCCAGGTTTTATCTCCTGTGCCCTTGGGAATGCCTTCCCTAATGTTGCAAGTTTTCTGCCTTCAATCTTAATCCACCTGACAGCATTGCAAGGACTTCCAAACCTTTCTTATTCCTTAAGGTGTTTTTATTTTGCCAGGTGTTCCTGCTGACCTTGTTCTGAGGGAGTTTGGAAAGTATTTCTTTGAATTCTGTAAGCGCTCAGGCTATGACCACATGCTGAGGACACTGGGTGGAAATCTCTATGAGTTCATAGAGAACCTGGATGCATTGCACAGCTACCTGTCCCTTTCTTACCAGGCAAGTCCGAGTAGTAACTGCTGAGCAGGTATGGATGGACTCTGCAAGAGTTCATAACACAAGGAACAGCATCTCATAGGTGTGACTAAATAATGAAAAAAATCACCAAAGCATGTTCTCTTCTGCTGTGTTCTGAAACAGATTACTCCAAATGTTAGGACAATTTCTAAAAATTATTGGTTTTGACTATTCCTCAGCATTAGGTATTATTTACTCCATTGGCTCTAATGCATAGCAGATTTTTCTTCATAGGTGAGAATATTTAATTTTCTGTTTTTCAGTTTATTTGTATTACAGATTGTGTTATTAAGACATGAGAGGCTTTTGTACAGGTGGAATTCATCAGTAGACTTTCTCGGAAAAAAGATATTGAGGTTTTGGTTTTGTTTGTTTTTTTCCTCAGGAGATGAATGCACCATCTTTTAGAGTAGAAAAGAATGAAGATGGGTCAATGCATTTACATTACTATTCAGACAGAAGAGGTCTGTGCCATATCGTGCCAGGTAATGAGACTAAATGCAGAGTACAGGGCAATGCAATGTATATAGAGTAAGCATATATTTGCAGAGGCACTCAGAGCTCAGTATCTTTTTTTCAGATGAGGCCTGGCCATGGAATTGAAGCCTGGTAGAGTTCAGTGTCCAGACACCTGAACTCAGTATTTCCCTACTGCCTGATCACTCCTAGCCCTCAGTAACGTTCATTAAAATTTATTGTTTGACAGCCCAGGCTATAAATGTTCATTCTTGCTCTAGAATTCCCTCCCTGGAAGAAAAATTAAAGTTCATGGTGCGTATTGTGTCTAACTGGTTATTAATTCTTAGTGACTTGTGCTTTTAAAATTACTGTGAAGTAAAAACTCTAGTTGAGTACATTCATCCACCCTGTAGTACATCCAATCTGTAAAACTCCTTCTGAACCCTGCTCCAAACTGAATCTTTCACCTGCATTTACCAGAATCTTCAGAGCTGTACTTGTGCAAGCATTAGAGAGCTATAGGTCTGTAAGAGGTGATCATATTCCTTTCTTTCATAACTGATGCTGAATTTAGAGGTTCATCAAAACTTCTCCCTATGTGAAAACTTATTTGATATTGAAAGCACAGAATTATTTGGAATTTCAGAAAGACCTTTTGATGTAATTTTGATGTCCAGTATTTTGCCTAACACCTAACCAGAAATGAGAGAACTGATTGTGCATCTGCATGAAAGATATTTCCTTCCTTTCAAAATATAATACTCTTCAATGGCTGAAATAGATTGTGTAGCAGAATCTCTTTAAACTCCCTGCCCTCTTTGGGTTGATGGGAATTCATATTATTGCTCTATGGCTGCTTGAACACATTCTTCAGATATCCTGCTGAGCTGCTCCTAGTGAAAATCAGCATTTGTCCTCAGCCAAGGCAAGAGCAGCAGTAACTTTAAAGCTGACCTCCTATGTGCATATTCTCATCATGGCAATGGTAGCAAGAACAACATGTGCTGCTTTCTTCTTCCAGAGTTCTTTGGAAAAGTGATTTCTGAAACAGTGAAATTCTACTGTGGACCCTCTAAAAGAGGAAGTGAAAAGGTTTTGTTCTCGGCAATACCTTGTCTTTTGTTTCCCCTTCAGGAATCATTGGTGCAGCAGCCCTGGATTTTTTTAACATTGAGATTTCAATGAAAATAGTCAATCAAACAGAAGAAGAAGAAAGAACTGGGAAAAAAGAACATATCGTATTTCTTGTCACTCAAACCCCTCTATTTCCATGCAAGGAAAGAAAAGAATTTTCTTCCTCATCTCAGTGTCTTGTTGACTCTGAAAAACAAATTGAGAACCAACTGAGTAAAGAGGTATTCTACTATTCATTATCACCATATTACTAAAATATATTTAAAATAAAAACACCCTTGAATTTCCCTTTGGATATATTTCAACAGGACCTTGAAAAAGTCAAGAGTGCAAGTGGAGACACAGGAAACTCTGTTTGTCCTGTTAAGAAAAGTCACTGGAAAACATTAAGAGGAATAATCACATTAGGAAAAGGTGAGCGATCACTCAGAGGGAGCTTGTCATCATTTCTGAGTCTCTTCAGCTAGAAAGTCAGTAAGCCTCCCTATCCACACCCACCCATCCATTTTGAAGTTACCTTTTTTATTTCCTCTGCAACTTTTCAAAATGTTTCTGGTTAAGTTTCTTTCAGTTTGACATTGATGATCAAAGAAAAATTGCAGATAATAAGCATGCTTAGTAATGACAGATACTTAAATGGAATATGACCTGTCACTTTTGTCTCTTAAACAGGGCTTTCATCTGAAAAGTGTTCTTCTATAAAATGCCATTGTGTGGTGAATTTGATTCTTCATTCTCATGTCACATGGTTTAAGATGCTGAATTTAAAAGTGTGTTTTTTAACTTGGTAGATACTACTCCTTTCCAAAATTATCAACTGTAGTAAATTTTGAAAGCAAAATTACATCCTCCACTACCAGAAGTCTACTGCTAATCTAGTAATCTCTGTTCTTACCTCTATGTATTAGATGTTTATAAAATGGAAGGAATTTTTCAGTTAGGATTTTTTGATTCTCCAAAAGGAATGAGAATCTAGCTCACATTGCCAAGATGTCTGCATTCTGGGATGAGTGAAAAAATGAACCTGGTATCACCTGGTGCAGTGTCACATGCATTACAAGGGCAGATTTACTAAGTAAGAAATTAATATATATTTAAAATAAAATTTTGGACTAGCATTATTACTAAAAGAAATATAAATAATTCTTTAGTTATGAGTTATCAAGAGCCAGATTTTGATAAATTAAAAACCCATGCTGACTTTCCCTGAGGCAGGAAGAGGTCTAAAAGCTAGGTTCTAAATTTAAAATATTTTTCACCAATCTTCTGAGTGACTTGAACGTTTGTTCTCAGCAGAACTTACTGGAGTAACTGTCATAGCCACCTTCGGGGGAAAGAGATCCCTGGAAATAATCATCCTTTTGATTCTGGTGGGTTAGTGAGAGTCCAGGTTTATACCATGAGGATCAGAGGTTTTGGGGGCTTCATTCAAAAGTTGAGCTCTTTTGATATTTTACCCATTGTACTCCTTTTACAAAAATATCTGCTAGTAAGCACAAAGTACTCTGTAGATTTGTGACCATTTTGTAAAAAATCTCAGGGTAAGTAAAATAGAAACCAAACAGTAATTTTGTCTCTGTTCTATGGACATTGTACATATGGTTTATTGTATAGGAGACTAAAACCCAAATCACACTGGCTTTTTTCTCTAAGTGTTCCTTCGTAGCTGGCAAAGTGTATTAAATCCACTTCTGTGTACATTTTTGTGGAATGAACCTGCGTTATATTGTATGGCATCTGCAGATTCATAGAGAAGTAACATCTACAGTTGTTCATCTATTCTTATTTTTTCAACATAATTTCATGCATCTAATGCTCTGTGGTTTTTTTGTGCTGAAGTTTTAGACACTCAGCCAACTCAGATTAGTTGCTAATCAGCTGTGGATTACACTGCAGAGCATTTAGCACAGATGTGTGCACATTTCTGGGCCCACACACTGTTAGCTTTGTCTTCACTCACTCGTTGATAAAAAGTAATGCTGATTGGTTTTATGAGGTGCAGCCTGATTTAAAAACTACACATTTATCTCACCACAGGTAAACTCCTGAGAGGATTTGATCCTGTTTATCCCAAGAGCCTCTGGATTGACACAAAAACATTTTGCAATGGACTTCCTTTCCATATGGTTTTTGACAAAGAGGTAGGACAAGCCTGTGTTCAGGTCCCTTGGTTTGCATGAGCCTCATAGTAATTTTCCTGGTTTAACTGTCCTACTGTTCTCTGCTGCAGTTTACACTCACTTACAGGATTTGCAGAAATACTCTGTACAGAGACATGCTCTGTATCATTGCAAATAGGAATCTCCTTTGAATTTATTGAGTTTACCCTGTCTGAAACAACTGCAGCTATGCCAGCAAGGTTTATTGCAGCAGTCTATCTGTTACCAAATAGTGAGCAGAATTTTTCAAGGTTTCTGGTCACCTTCCTGTCCCTGGATATACCAGAGACTTGTTCCATCCTTTAAACTGGCTTTGCACTCAGAGTTTCCCCCTCTCCTCCCAGTTACTAACCTTTTAGGGCTTTGCTGGCAGCTGAGGCTCTTTGTGCTTCCTGAGTCTACTCCTACATGCTTCTGCTGGGAAAGCCCAGCTACCCTGAATCAGGCAAGATGCAACCCCACTGGGACCCAAAAATCTCTTTACCTTGTGGGGCAGGATTGAGTCTCCTCTCCTGTGCACACATTCTCTGCAGCCCCTTGGCAGGGCTGCCCTCTGGCTGGTTCCCAACTTGCCTGGGTTCCCACCAAGCCACAGCTCCTCTTGCTCTAAACCCTGTAAAGAGAATATTGGCTTAAGACAGGAGCAAAGAAGGGAGGAGCTGAGGATGGCACAGCAGAAGAATGCTGAATACATTCTCCTCAGGGAATGTGATTTGGCATCATGCTGATTGAGATTCCAGTGCATAGAATCTAACTGCTTCATGCCACTGCCCACATCACCCAAAATACAGAGTCTTAAGCCTCTCAAGAAGGCCAGTATGCATAGTTTAATAAAATTACTATTGTGTAAAGAAGAAAAGTCCTACACCCATTACTGGTAGCCAGGTCAAAGCTTCAATAATTGATGACAAGCAGAGAAGAACATTTCTGCAGAATTTAAGAGCTCATGTATGGTCAGCAGAGTAAAGGAAAAGACTAAACCTTTACACTTTGTTAAGAGAAAGTAACTCATGGCATCTATTAGAAAATTAATATTTGCCAACGTGTTTTATACCATATTTATTTTTGTTTTGGAATACAAGACACACTGTTATCTCAAATTTCCTCCTGCAGTTACCTGTAAGGCTGTTTTTGAGGCCTACACAAATGCAAGCAGGGATATTAGCAGGTAGTTTGGGGGGATTTTCACAATTGACAAGAAGGAGCATTTTAATAAAAATGTTTCTTGGGGTTTTGTCTTGCTATGAAAGGCATGCATTCAGAGCTGTGTAGTACTACACTGACAAGGTAGAAACTGCTCAGAAATAAGCCATGTGCTCTAGAAAGCCTAAGTGTGTGGAAATGTATAAACAGTGATCAGCTGTTGCTTGGTCTGAACCCAAAGGGACATGAATTGTAATACTGGTCCATATTTTCTTTTTAAGCTCAAAGTGAAGCAAGCTGGGGTGAGCATTCAAAAGATTGTACCTGGCCTTCAGACCATGGGCATCTGCTTGGATCAGTACTTCAGGATTGTTCACCCAGAAGTACCCTTCACCATCTCCAGCATTCAGAAATTCATCAACAGCCAATTTGTTTTCCAGACTAGACGAGAGATGATGCCTGAGTCATGGAAAGAGCGGCCAATGCTAGAGCTAAGAGGTACTTCACTGTTTTCAGTAGCATAAGTGCTCAAATGAACTCAGGAATTACAGAGGTGCACTCCTGACCTCACTCAAGTCCTATAAATAGCCTTGGGACAGTGAGGACATTAGATGGCTCTGTTTAGAGAAACAGTAGATGCTTGAACACAAATTCTGCTATCACCTCACCAGATTTTGAAGGCTTTCAGTCAGAAACAACAACTCTGCTCCTCTTTGAAGGGCTTAGAAATATGGTGGTTTTCTGATGCTCCAAAATCCACATATGAATACATGATTTGTTCTTAATTTAAGCCTTTGAGGGGAGTTATTTGCTACTGGCTGGGTTTCAAATATGATTAAAAATAGATTAGTTCTCTGTGCTTTTATTTTTTGTAGCACATTTTCAGGTTCTAATTTCTGTCTTCACACCCCCCCCCTCCCAAAGCCACCTAAGAGCTTACCAGTTAAAATTATCTTAGCAAAAAAGATACTGTATTTGCTTTATTTTTACTGAGAAGACTGAATTTGGGATGATCCTCTGCTTGGTGTAATTAAGTAGAATGACTTTTGGTTTAATTGTTCTGTGACTTCAATTTTTTTTTCTGAGCTATGGAATGTGACCTAATTTTCTCTTGTCTCCTTTCACCTTTTTGTAATGGGTGTCAAATCTTGTTTCCTGAGATTTAGAAAAAAATTAAGGGTTTAGGGATACCTTGAAAAAAGCAATGCTACCAAAATAAGGAACTTTGACTAGTCATGTGTACACTTGTACTTTCACTTATGCTCTAGGGGTTAATTCCCATGTATTTCTGATGTTTCAATCCTCTTAGTTTTAAAGCTGTTCATCTGGTAGCCCTGGGGACAAGGTGAGGGAGCAAGAAAGAAACAGGAATTCCTAGACTGTTGTTTAGAAAACAATGATACTTATAAAGTAAGATAATAATAATAATAATAATAATAATAATAATTCCTCAACAAAAACCTAAAAAACTGGATCCCACACCAAAAATCCCTTATACCTTTCAGGCATTTTTGTTTAGATTGTGATAGTAACTGAAAGCTCCAACTTCCAGGGAGGAAAGTGCCATTGACTTTACTGGATCACAAACTATGCACTGTGAAATTAAACTTCAAATTTTTGCTTAATCACTGTGAGTCTCAGTTCCCCTGTGCATGATTCAGACTGACTGGTTTTGGGAACAGCTCAAGAACTAGGAGGAGAGGAGGGGAAAATGCAGAGAGGAGCAGAAAGGAGAGGAGAGGTGTTGTGAGCATTGGGGTTCCTCATGAGGAGGAGGGACTTGAATTATAGTTGGGCTCTGCCTAGCACCTGCAATGAGGGAGTGACTGCTTCCTAGGTCCCAAAATTTTGTTATTTGCCTAGTGTGGCTCCTCTGAAAAAGTTCACCTTGCATTCCAAGGAAATAAATTCCTGTGATTATCCAGACCCTACAGCAACCCACTGTCCTTAGAGCTCATCCCCTAACATGAACAGCAGTAATGCTGAGCACCCTGTGCAAGGGCACTGTGCTGAACACTTGCTGCACACAGGGCAGATGATGTGGATGGAGTCCCTGCAGTGCATGCTGTACCTGTGCTCGCCTCTGCTCCGCACCCTGCACGAGCTGGAGGAGCGGCAGATGCACATCGCGGACATCGCCCCCCACGATGTCACCAGGGACCTGATCCTCCTCAACCAGCAGCGACTGGCTGAGATGGAGCTCTCCAACCAGCTGGAGAGGAAGAAGGAGGAGCTGCGGGTCCTGTCCAAGCACCTGGAGGAAGAGAAGAAGAAGACTGAAGCTCTGCTCTATGCCATGCTTCCCCAGCACGTGGCCAACCAGCTGAAAGAGGGCAAGCGAGTTGAGGCAGGTGAATGAACAGGATGCATTTGGGATGTGTGATTTGTGCAACAGGAGATGGGGATGGAGAGATTGGGGTACTGGCACAGCCCCTTTACCACTGCCTGGGGTCCATTCCCTACTTGGCGACCTCCTTGCGTAGGAGGATGATCACAGACCCTTAACTTGGTTGATAGTAAAAATTAGCCTATTCTATCAAAAAAAAGCTTTGGAAGCTCTTTGCCAAAATTGTTCCTTAGTTGGTGAAAGGTGGTAGGAGCTTCCCATTCAGTGAATCAGCACTGTCTCAAAATCTGAGATTTTGGTTTTAACATGGGTACACAGGAAAACGAGGGCTCAGAAGTGAAGGGAATATAGAAAGTGGTCTTTGCTAGAAAATTCTCTTAGTAGCCCTGTGCTATCTATAAATGTAGGATCATGATGATTCCCATTGTTAGTAAGGGTGCAATAATATGCTTGAATTCCCTTTAGTAAGCACATATATAAAATTAGAGATAATGAGCTAAGTGTATCCTGTATATGTTTGGGTTGTTTGAGATGTGCAATTATTCTTATATTTGGTACACTTACATTGATACCGCTCCTTCATCTCAGTATGATTTTTACAACTGAGAGGCCATAAGAGTGATCTTTTCAAGCAAGTCTCAAACAGATTCCATGATTGTCCAGCCATGACAAATACCACTGCTCTTTCTGCCCACAGGAGAGTTCAAGGAGTGCACTATCCTGTTCAGTGATGTGGTGACCTTTACCAACATTTGTGCCCAGTGTGAGCCTATTCAGATAGTTCTCATGTTAAATTCAATGTACCTGAGATTTGACAGACTGACCACAGTGCATGATGTGTACAAGGTAGGTACTGATCAAAAAAGGCTGCAGAAATTTTTTTGTTTGGTTGGTTGGGTATTTTTTTTTTGTTGGTTGCTTTTGGTTTTGTTTGTTTTGTTTTTAAATGTACTTAAATCCTCTTCACCACAGCATAACTGTTGATTAAACCATAAAATATTAACTATTTGTAGTGGCCACACAAACTGAAAAAGAGGGAGAAGTAGAAATTATTGGATAGGACCTCAAATTCTCTCATAGGCCAAAGTCTCTTTCCTCACTGCTAATACCAGAATGGCTCTTCTTTCATATCTCTCTCCCTTCTTTCTCAAATGCCTATCTAACATGCATAATTTGCCTAGTTCTTTTACTTAAACCTCTTCTAAATAGGTCACTATGTCATTGTCTCTTTTGGTGGGAAATAGCATTATAAACAATACCCAGACAAGCAGCTAGACTTTTATTCCATGGAGATCTTCAGCAATGGTGTCATCTCCTGCTAACCTCCACGGAGCATCAATTACACCTAGACTGTACATGTGGTCTCCAAACTGCTGGAAAGATCAGAGCCCTGGCTGGCCTATAATAAAAGCATTATTAACACTTCCAGAGGTACCAGGTTTGATGTGCTGAAGAGCAGTTCCTAAATTTCTGTCTGTCCCCAGTTCATTAAATATTTAGGAAGGCAGACATAGTAAAGGGTAAAATCCAAATCTTATTCATTCCTTGCTCAGGCAAGGCTTGCAGTTCATCCCACAATAAATTGTACTGGGAAATCAGAAGCATTTCTTCCTTGGCAAGGAATCCGTATTCAATAATTGAAGCACCCAGGATATGGCCCACAGATTTCAGGATAAATTAGCATCATATTCTGTCTAAATCATCCGTCATAAGTAAATGATCTGTCACTATAATAATCTCCTTTTGAAGCCTGTATATAACTCCTATTAATGTTGAAGGAGGTTACTGGGGTACAGAGAGCAAGGATGAGATTACTATTGCAGGGAATTGAGAAAGAAATTAAATAGTGACATTGATCAAAGAAACTTGGCCCAAGCTTATAAACATCTGAAGTTATGAATGAATCTTGTTAAATTAAATCTGAAAAATAATTAGGGTGTCTATTTGCATTAGTAGATTTTTACAGTTGTTTTTAATTTGTTAGAGAAAATTACTGGCATTACTGTGGGTTTGGCTGTCTAATAGAAGGCATGGACAGGAATACCTTCTTTGACATTGATGTGCTAAACTGTTTTAAGTCATTGTGCTTGTTAATGAGCAAATCCAAATACTAAATTATGTTTCCACTCTCCTATTGGTTTTAATTTTTAAGAAAGACAATTAGTCTAATCTAAATGATCTCTTGTTTACTGATGATAAATGGGCCAGTGAAGCCTCACAAGAGCAGTTTAGAAAATTTCATTACTGTGTAACAGGTTTTATAGTGGATTTTAAACATTATAGAATTCTCTATTTCAAACAAGTCTGTTCTCTTCCCAGCTAAGTTTCTGCTATGGGAATAAAATCCACAGCATTTCTCAGGTACTTTAACAGCTAGTTCAAGGAGACTGGATGCCTGAAGGAGGACCAACCCTTCAGCATTTGTCTCACAGGCTGCAGCTGTTGTGGGAAAACGGGTGGTTGTAGGGAAGGATGCTCCCAAATGTTTAGCTCACACTGTGTTCTGTGACATCCTGGAGACTGGAGGTTCCTTAATTTTGTGTGAACCCCTTAAGCATAATCAGAGTGAATGGGCTCCCTTGCTTTATTGTGACTTCTTAAAAAATAAATCTCTCTCAAATAAGAAATGCACTTTTAGCACCAATTGTGAAATAGAGCTAATTAATAGCACTCTATTAATCTAATCTGACTCAGGAGTCTGTGTCTCAGCCTAGCTCTTTGCATATAGGTCTGCTCTGGGTAAGTGGAAGGCAAACAGTCTGACACTTGCACAACAGCTCTTTCTCCTTAGGGTCTCTCACACTGATATCTAAAGTGGGCTAAGTGAGCAGGGACAGAAGGCAATAAAACTTTTAGGATGGAGTGAAGGAAAGGATCTCCATCTGAAGGAAACTCATGTGTGCTAAAACTTTTCAGTGATTGGAAGCATCTTTTAAAAGAAAGGGGCAGTTGGTGCAGATAAGAGCCCTGAACAGCAAAGCACTCACCTGAGTGGGATGCACCTGGCATGCTCACATGCTTGTCCCTCTCAATTGAAGGTGGAGACGATTGGAGATGCCTACATGGTGGTGGGTGGGGTCCCTGTGCCTGTACCCACTCATGCAGAGCGAGTTGCTAATTTTGCCCTGGGCATGATAATGGCAGCCAAAGGAGTACAGAACCCAGTTTCTGGAAATCCTATCCAAGTAAGTTATCACTAGGGTGCATGTGTGTCTGTCTGCTTCTTGTGCTGAGCTTCTGGTTAATGTATTGCAGCAGCACCTCAAAGGGCTGCTTCTGCTTCCTCTTTGGCTTTGGGCAAGGCTCACATGGGCACATTTTCATGAAGAGCCTCTCCCTGTGGGTATTTGATCCCATACTGCTGTCCAGTGTTGTGTTGAGATGAACTCTTTGGTGGCTGGATAGCATTGAGAAAGATGTCAAATAACAAGTGACACTTCTGGGGGGTGTTTTATGTCTTTGTAAAGATTCGAGTTGGGATCCATACAGGTCCTGTCCTGGCGGGGGTGGTTGGAGAAAAGATGCCTCGTTACTGCTTGTTTGGTGACACGGTGAACATCGCCTCCCGCATGGAGAGCCACGGCGTCCCCAGCAAGATCCACCTCAGCTCCAGTGCCTACCAGTGAGTACCTGATGGAAGCTTCACTGCTCAAATCGTGCTGAAACCCACTGCCTTGCCAGATGCACCTTTCAGTGTAGATGCTGCTTAGTCACTCATTTAAGCAGCTTGTAAAGTCATTACTTGTAATGACTTCTACTTTTTTTCTAGTTATTCCAAATATATATATAGAAGCAGAGGTTTGAGAGTCTCCATCCTAGAGAGCAAAATATTTTAAAAATTGTGATAGCTTATTTGGAAATACTGATAAATTGATGTAGGTGCTAGAAAGACAGTCAGAACATTTAGAGCATTTAATAACAAAAGGCTTAAAATCTCTCTGATTGAGCACCATAATTTGTAGTGAAAATTTTATTTACACTTACTAAGGATTAACTGCATAAACAGCTATCCTCTTCATGCTATAATTTACTTTCCAGAAACTTGTATGTAAAAATTACTACTACATTTTCAAGAACTTTATGTATGCATAAAATCTGTGTGCAAGAGCAGATGCAAAGACTAACTACAAAGGAAAGAGTACAACAACATTATCTGGGCACACAGGAATGATGTTGGGAAAATGAGAACTCAGCTGGCATTGAAATGGGCAACAAAGTTCAAAGGCAGTCAGAGGAGCTCCTGCAATGTTAGAGCATAAATAGAAACAGGGACCTGCTGTGGCAGGTGATTTAGTGACAGTGCCCTGAAGAAAGGCTGAGTTACTCAAGGCCTCTCCTGCTTTGGTCTTCACTGATGAGCTCTTCAAGGTCCCTGCACCAAGAGTCAGGGTTCAAGGAGGAGGTGAACTAGAGGATCAGAGCAGGGAGGGGTCTTTTGAGACATCTCAGTCTACAGAAATGCTTGGGAACAGAAGGGATCTGAGGTAATGAGAGCTGGGTGATGGCCCTGCAGAGCTGCTGGCTGTCAGCTCTGGAAGGCATGACTGTCAGCACCATAGCAGCTGAAGAAAGCTGCAGCTGTATGGAAAAATGGCAAGGGGGACACAGTGAAACTTTAGGCTGATCAGCCTCATGTCAGTCCCAGTGAAAATCAAATGGTCATTTTTGGACACATGGAAAAGGCAATTTGGAATAGCAGGTCTGGATGTGAAATAAATCAGTCCATCATGCTTGACGGACCTGATTGCCTTCTCTGATTAAATGACTGGGGATAATTCTGTCTAGCTGATATTGGCTGCCTCAGTTCTTAATTTCTATTTACTGGTAAATAGGAATCCTCCAACCTACTGAAGTATTTGACTATATGATCCATTAATTTTTGATCAGACTGTATGTGTCAAGCTATGAAAACACAGCAGGCTTGAATAAACAGTTGAAATAAATCCTCAGTTGTTCACAAATTGAGACTCTTTTCCCCACCCTGTTGTGATTTGATCACTCAGCTCTTTTAAAACATCAGTGTCATTTTTACTTGTCTTGAATTTTAATGTGTCATTATGCTTCTGATACTTTAGGTGCCTAAAATACAAGAATTTTGAGATTACTGAAAGAGGAGAAATAGAAGTAAAAGGCAAAGGGAAAATGCACACATACTTCCTCATTAGAAATAAATCTGCAACTGAGAATGAAATTATGGGAAGGCCAATGAAAGATTTAGACTCTGGACATGAATCTATTCAGCCCTTTCCAGAAGGCAAGACTGAAACTATACCAAGTTCTCATCAGTCAGGTAGAGTCAACTTGACACATATTTTCCTCCTTGAACAAATGAACGTTAATATAATCCAGTTCAATGTCCTTTTGTGTTCTTCTTTCAGCTACTCAAACTCAGCAAAAGAAGGACCAGACCCCAACTGTTGCAATGAAATATGTTGATGGCCCCACAGATGCACAAAGCAGCTTCAAAAGAAGAAATCAGATGAAAGCTGGAGATTTAACAGGTAGGTAGTTACCATCCCACAAAGACCACAGAACTAGGAAGTAACTGAGGCTAAATCTTCCAAGTTCTTTATATTCATCTTCTGAATAACCAGTTTTGATAATAGTTTTACTCAAGCCAGAAATCTGTGCCAACATATACACATTACCCTTCTGCACAATCCTTAGGGCCAGACAAATTTCACCTTTGCAGCAATCCCAGGTATTGATTGTGCACTAGTTAGAAAGAAGCTGACAGAGCTGTCAAACCCCAGAGTCCTTCTGGGAGTGCAAATAGAATGGATAAACATTAGGCAGCTCTTCACAGGGACAGATCCATGAACACATGCACACATTTTTTCCAAGAAAAGATGTAGT
The DNA here is from genome assembly GCA_013397375.1 of Toxostoma redivivum. Classification (NCBI taxonomy): domain Eukaryota; kingdom Metazoa; phylum Chordata; class Aves; order Passeriformes; family Mimidae; genus Toxostoma; species Toxostoma redivivum. Next base: position 1,178,633 of record VXBI01002221.1, on the reverse strand, counting down.
TATGGGGGAGCCTTACCAACTCAAGAAGACCTCAATCCTGTCTTCTGCAGGACTCAGAAGGATTTATTGCCATGCTCATGTTCTATGATCAAAGTTCATTCTCCTTTGAAGTAGCTGATACTGAGGGATAACAGGTTTGATGCCATAACAACCAAATCTAATGCAGCAAGTCTTGTAGTTCTATTTATGTGTTTTGTAGATTTTATACAGACTGAATATGTTATTGCTAATTACTAGAAAATATTTTACTGCCTCCCCTCCCACCTGCTTAGATGTGGTGGTTAATCTAGTATGTGGTGTGCTGACAAGCAGAAACCTCTCTGGTCTTTAAAAACTTACACTGCAGGAGCGTTTCCTTTCAGGCAAAACTTGTGATTCCAAAAGCGATGGGAGTCTCCATGGCAACCAGCATGCAGATGATGGTCCTCGTCCTCCAAACCAGGGAAGAGTCAAACCTGCTGCTGAAGAGCCACAGAATAGAAATGTTCGCTCTAATTTTTGCACTTTACTCTAAGTTTCTTATTTTTACATTAAACAGAGAAATTTTATTATGATTTTGTGCATTTTGCTGGTATGGGACTGATTTTATATATGAGTACCATGGGATTTTGTAAAAAAAAAAAAAAAAAAGACATTTCATCACAATTTTCAGTAAAAATAAAACAGTGGAGGAAAATTTTTAATCCCTCTGGGCCATATAATACTCCCAGTGGAGAAAGAAACCCTTGAAGGATGCTTTTAAGATGCATTTTCAGCCTGTGGCACATCTTTGAATATCCTTGTGTAAAAATCATGTGCTGGTATCTGATGCAGCAATCGAGAAAGAGGTGACTCATCCAGCTAGAAATATTCCTACTCAAATGAGCACTTGCCATAAACGAAACATTCCCTGAAGTGACCATCTGTCTTGATTCCAGCACAGCCAACAACTTCCCCATGTAAGGTTAGCAGTATTTCACCTATGCTTTAACTGCAATAACAGCTTAATTTCTTAATGGATCTTTTGTTGGGTAAAGGCATTATGAAATAGAAGTGTAGAATAGATCTAGAACAACCTGTATTTTTTCATTCTGAAGAGAGAATAATGTGCACTTGATAGCAGCCAACAGTAAAATAGAGCATCTGTGATCTCTGAACCAGCCATACATACTGTGCATAGAAGGACATGGGAATGGTGGAGTTACAGAGCATCAGATTTGCCACAACACTGAAGGACTGTTCAAGGCCTACAACCTATTTCAGACCTTCAAATGAGTTTCAAGTTTATTTCTCATTTTTTCACCCAAGCTAAACAAGAAAAAAATTCAGGACTGCAGAAGGAGACTGTCAGTGCTGGAATTAATGTTATCATTGAAAATAACAGCATTAGAGATCAACATTACCTGGTATCAGAGGCTGCTCAACTGAAATACTTCTGTGCTGATATATGCTTAGATTATGCCTGATCAGAAATGGGAGAGAAAAATTTGAGCTCATTTGTCAGGGATTTCAGAGAGAGGAGCAAAAATACAATGGATATAAGGGTTGTAGACAACATCGTAAATTGTGCTGTCACTCCTATAAATGGAGCTTGGAATAGGTGGGTGACTTTGACAGAAGATGTGCCCTGCACACTGATTTATTACCTCTGGATGTGGATTCATCGACTAAGGATGCAGGCATGAGACCAATGTGAACTCTGGGCAAGAACTCACTGGAGAAGGTGATAATGTTACTCCTCCTTAACAGTCTGGAGCATCACATTTCTGCCTCTGTGTCTGCAACAAGAGCGAGGCTCTTCAAAATCCAGACAGAGAACTAAGACTGATGAAAGGCATCTCCTCCTCTTTATAGTATAGCCAGATGAAATTTCACCTGGTTAGATTTTTTTTCAAATCTCTGAGACAGGAGCTCCATAGTCCAGGAGCTCAGCAGCTCAGTCTACAGAACAATTAGTGCAATTAGACCAGCAGAGGAGGATGCACAGAGTGAAACCATGGGTGCTGTTCTCCACACAAGAGGTGCTCCAGGGGGTTTGCTAGGTGTGGTCCTATGCAATGAATACCTGCTAGCCTTTGGAGCACCTCAGAGGCACATCCTCTGCCTTAGCTTCATCCAGAAGAGATCCATTTGCATGCTATGAGATCACTCTACAGTGAGAAACAAAGCATAGTAAGTGGGTTTTGAGGAAATTCCCTCAGGAGTGTACTCCTGACTGAAACGCTATTGCAGGCACACCCTGTAACAGGACAACTTTCCACCATACAGCTGAGCAGCACCATTCAGGGAGTCCAGTTTTATGAATGGAAAGCTTTACTTACTTATTTGGATTTTGTTATCTGAGTTTTGTTTGTTATTTTGGCAAGGGAGAGATCTGTACGTTGATGCTGTTTTAAGGGTTGTAATTGTTAAGCTGAGTATCAAGATTTCAAACACTGGACTCTCTGCTACCCTCAGACACACAATCTAAATATCACCTTCACTCTTGGAGAGTACTCCCCATCATCCCAGTGCTCATGGCTTTGTGCTTCTGTAGTACAACTGTAGCTTTAAAAAGACTTTCCTGAAGAATGAGAATACCCAATTTCTCTCACTCACAATGGTGTTAAAGTGAAGTAACAGTTAAATCAGCACTATCCCAGTGATTGAAGTCAAGAAGGAACTCTGACAAAGCTTTTGTATCTTCAGCCTAGAGATGTGTTTCAGTACTCTTGACTAATCTTGCTGATGGAACAGAGAGCACATCATTTAACAAATGGCAGGGGAGGACTCTGTCATTACTGGCACTTGCTGTGGACATCTAAAGCCACTTTAGTCCCAAGCACAAGTGTGACATGAGAATTTACATCTCTCAGTGGCCAGTGTGAATGCAGCAGGGAAGCTCTTGCTGTCTCTGGTGCTCCTGCAGTCCCACACCTGTGTGCCTGAACATCACTGACCACTTCTCTGAAGAAAAGAATTTCCAGTTGGAAATGGTCCAACCAGTCTGGCCACCAGTGAATAGGGTCTGGTATTTATTCTGAGGTTTAATATAGATATACTCCAGAGTTTTAGGCAGAAGCCCAGAACTCCTCTGAACTTGTATGGATCATCTTGGGAAGAAGAAAGAAAAGAACCATGGCTTAATTGCTGCCAGCATCTCTCTGTCCTTTAGCACTCGCTTTGCTTAAACCTGCCCTTCTTGCACTGAACAATCTATGGGTGTTTAATATTGGAATGTTTTAACTGCCAGTAAGTGCTCCATGGTAAGTTACTTCATGCTGTACTGTGGTAAAAATGGTGTGCTCAGTGGTTTCTCTGTGGCATCTGCTACAATCTGGTTCTTCTGGGGGTGCAGAGCTGGGTCAAATCTGCACAACAGCTTCTAAAAATTAATGTGCCTGTGTATCATCATGTGTTCTTAAATCTGTAGGCACTTGTAAAGACTGCAAAAATATAATTCAAAAATAAATCTTTTCATTAATATACTGGCTGCCATTTGTCAATGACTACATTGATTGCTGTCCCTCTTTTCCCTTCCATCTTTTCTATTCTCTTTTCCCTCTAGGCCTACGAAAGTACTCAGTCTTTGTGTCAGTCACATATCTACAGTGAATTGACACAAAAAGGGTGGGAGAATTCTCACCTCTGCTTCATGGAAGCTGAGGCTTAGAAAAATTAAAAGTTGAGACTTTTGAAAACTTTCTAAAGCATATGGATTCTCAAATCCCATTAAATCTGGTGTTAAAACCTTAACTGTAAAAGTTTGGGTACCTTAAAGGTCCAGGGGCCAGATTTTTCAGACTTGTTACTTGCGTAAGTGAAAACAACTGGACTTAGGTGCTTAATTGAACACATATGCAGTGTTCAATTCCAAATTATGCTTACCCTAAAACATTTATAAAGCACTTCCCTGTAAAGCCTTCTAAAATGGGCTGCTAGGAAACGTTCCAAACTGGAACCTCACTTGCATTAATTTATTACTTCTGACATTACAATGCAACTCTGTATGGATCCAAGCTGAAGATAAAAAGGCACAAATAAAGTAACAGTGAAATTGAAATTATTACTTCAATGGTGAGAATATATTAAAACTACGCTTGAATATAAAAAACTATGGTGGAATTCAAAATGAAAAAAGAAACACACAATTTCATAGAAGTATACAACATCATGGAAATCCAGAGAGGATTTTTTTCTAAGTCTCTCCTCCCACCTTAGAAAATCCAAGACTTTAGAAGTAGACAATGAGATTAAAATCTTCCTCAAAGTTATCTGTACAAACATCTACTATTCATGTATTCTCTCTACAATACTCAATCATCTGTGCTTCCTGTACAGAAAGAAATAGCAGTGTGCAGTATTTTGATTCCATAAATAGTTCTAATCAAAATAAACACATGGAACATTATCTTCACTTATATGATTAGATTAACAAGCACTGCTCATTTTTTGCAAGCTGTCTGTACTTCTAGCTCACAGTTTTGTTGTACTTGCTTGCTGAATTTCTGCTGATGATTTTTGTTCCGAGCTGTGCTGAGAAGCCATTCCTAAAAAATTCTGATATTCACAGTTCTTCCTATTTTGTCTTGGTGTCCAGCCTTTAGTCTCCAGCTGGATGAGCACACCAAGTTAGAAGCAGATTTGTAGCCACATTTTCATACCAATAAGTACTTACTCTCCCCTGTGCTCTGTTAGAAGTGAACCCCAAATGGACATAAACTGATTGCCCAGCTTTGCAGAAATTCAGGGCAACATTAACTGACTCTATAATATCTCCTTAACTTTGCTGTATTAGTGGAGCTTGAAAGTTTTACCTACAGAGAAAACCTCACAGGCTCTTTGGTAGTTCTTATTTTGTCATTTGCATCAGACGCCTTTCTGTCAAGGGAATCAGCAAGCACAAGCAGTGACACAGTTTCTGCTTTTTGTGACAAACGCACCAAACCCAGCTTCAACACTGTTCACATCAGTCCTGAGGTCAGGGTCCTTCAGACACGTTGCACAGAAGCACTTTGCAGAGGCACCTTTGCTTTGTGTGGTTTCATCACAGTGTCTGGGCTTCCAGCTGGCTTTGTTGTAGCTTCCATTTCCATGCTGAACACCAGGCCAGTGACCCAAACACGGCTGGGTGATGCTCTGTGGGCATCCTGCCAAAACGTTTTGCAGGAGAGGAACCTGACACACAGCTATCATTTAAGGCCAATTTATCTCGGGAGTCAATGGGCCTTTAAAAATTCACCAGCTCACATATCCTTTTCAGCGATGGTCATTAGATGTTTCATGCTCTAATTTTGTGGGCTTTTGAGAGAACCTTGCTGTTCAGCAAATGATGACATATCCATTGGTAAGAGGAAACTAACAGCCTTCACTTTACCTCTGGGAAAAAAAAAAAGAGAAATCATTATGAGGATTACAAAGGTATAAAACATGCAGAGAAAGTAAAAAAAAAAACCACCACCAAAACACCAACCCAACCCAGCAAGCAAAAAATAAACCTTTGCACGCTGCTGGAGGCAGGATTTCATGCCATTCACATGGTCATCCCAAAGGACGAAGCATGGCCCTCCCTGCTGGAAACATCTGCCTTTTTCGATTCACATCTCTCTATCAATGCCTGACCTGTGTGTACAAAGCTGTGTGTGCACAGAACCCTGGAGGTGCATGTGCACCCACTGAGACTCTTCAGTAATTTTAGTATAATAGCCCTAAAAAGAGTTCTCAGCCTCTTTTATCCTGTATTTAAGTATTTAATAGATTTTTTCATTTACCAAACACGGTGGGAATCCCTTGGTAGAAATAATACTTTAGCATATATGAATTAAAATATTTTAGACATGCAAATTAGAGATGATTTGCTAGCAGTGCTGGTTTTTTATTACTTGAATGCAACTGCACTCTATATAAATTCAAGGTGATGCTTCTACAGAGTTAATTTTAAAGCAAAAATATTCATATCACATACAGGATTATAGCTTTGGAGCAAAATGTGAGTAAGCTACAATAAACAAACAATAGGAAAACCTGACATGAAGCAGCATGCTGGAAAGCAAAAATGCCATCCTTGTAAAAAATTAAGCTTAATAAGCTTGCTGAACTAATTGCTAGAATTTACCTTACTAGTGAAAAGCTAACTAAGTCTGGTGTTTGTATCAGAAGACATTTGAGTGTATAATGGAAGCATCCACCATTAAGACCGTAAAAGATACTAAATGTTTTTTGGTGTGAGAAACACAAAGCTTTGTGCTTCAGGATCTCAGCCAGCCTACCGAGTGGTTTAGGTGAAAAGCAATACCACAGCCACTTCTCCTAAAGCAGGCAGCAGTGAGAGCCCATGAGTCAGTGCTCAGCTCTAAGGACAGCAATAAAATCATTGGCAGGTCCCCAGGCATTCAATGTAACAGATCTGTGCTGCTATTTTGATTGCCCTGAAAGCTCTTTCTCTCATGAGCCAGCAGCATTATTTGCTATTGCCATCCCATGCCTGCAAGCTGGTGTTTCCTACCATGCCCACCTTCCACGTGAGCCCCCTGAGGTGTTCCACAGTCTGGAGTGTCCCTGCAGCCAGTGGAGCGTGAGCAGAAATCCAGAGTTACAGGGTCAGGCTGCTGTGGAAAATGATATGAGTTCCCTGCCAGGGACTAAATTTAGGTGTCTTACTGCTATAAAACATCTGACCCTGAAATATCCTTGCAAGAAAGCCCAGGTGCCTCTGAAAGCTTGACCTTGTTGTCCCCTGCAGCCTCTCAGAGAGGAGCTGGGCCCCAAATCAGCTTTGCACAGGGAGTGCAAGGGGCTGCTTGCTCTGAGGGAAGCACTGCTCTGAGGATTTAGGGAGACAATAAAAGCTGTTGTGATGAGCCATGCACAGGTACCTCCACACAGGTGACACAACCCACAGTAGGTGTCAGCCCCCAGGGTGGTCCCTGGAGTCCTGTCCCAGGACATGCATGGGCAGGCAGGCAGAGCCTTGGACTTTCCCTGCTCAAACACAAGCTTTGAGGCCATTTGGGTTATTTTCCTTTTGAGCACAGCATAATTGGACTAAACCCAGGAATCAGCATGAATTCCCAAGGTGGATATATCAGCAACAGGATGTGGCTGGGCTATCATACATCACAGTCTCATTACTGCTGGTTCTACCTGCGGTGGCTGTCCTGTGCTGGAAAGCTTCTCATCAATGAGAAGAGACACTCAGGGCTGGTCCAGCAGCCATTTCACTTAATTTGGAAGCTGTCCTGAGACTACTTTTTTCGAGGCTGAAAGCATTAACTTGTAATGCTTCAGTTACAGGGGATATATGATACAGTACATCCATGAGCCACAGTAATCACACTTCTGAAGGCATAGTGCAGAGTTCCTTGGTATTCTTATGCTTTTTGTTCAAAGTTTAAAAATCCCTTTCAAGCTTAGCTTGTCAGAACATCACATCAATCTGCAAAACCCTGCCTGGCTTTAACAGAGCAAAGATTTCAACCCCCTTCTCTCTGCCTCAGCCTCTCCTTTCTATAACAAATGTAACCTGCCACCACTGTCAAAGCTCATGCAGTGCAGGGAGAAGCACAATTTCCTCTAGAGAGGTCTCCAGTCTGCTCAGGGCTCACATACATTCAAACCATTTTGCTGATAACACACTAAAACCCAGAGCAAAGCCCAGATTTCTGATTAGGTGAAAGCTGTGTCCAGCCCAGGCAGGTGGTGCTGTAAAGGCAAACCAAACCTACTGGCACTTATAGATGTGCTCCTGAAACAGCTTCATGTTGCTGGAGTGGCTGTAGGAGAGACAACTGGCTGGTGACTTTTCAAGCCCTTTCTCCTTCTCCCTGATGAGCTGTGCTGCAGCAGGAGGGGCTGCTGGCTGGGCATTGCTTGGAGGATTCCCACCAGCCCAGTGGGACCTGGTGCTGGAAGGGGCAGGAGCTGGGGAGACAGTGGGGTAGCGCCTCACAGTCATGGCAGTATCTGAGGAGCACAGAAAAAAGCAGAGATTAAAACAATACTAACACTAATAATACCACTATTAATAGTAATAATGACAATTCAGATATTCTCAATGTACTTTTAGAGAGTGACTTTTTGCATGGGCAGATAGTGATAGAACAAGGGGGAACAGTTTTAAGCTAAAAGAGGGGACATGGGATTTTAGGAGGTGGGACATTGGTACAGGTTACCCTGGGAAGTTGTGGATGTCCCATCCCTGGAAGTGTTCAAGGCCAGGATGGATGAGTCTTTGAGCAACCTGGTCTAGTGGAAGATGTCCCTGCCAATAGCAGGAGTGCTCAAACTAGATGATGTTCCAACCCCAAATGATCTACCATTCTATTTTTATACACTTTTTTGGGGCTCAAAAACATTTTGCACGTGGTGAAACTGAGAGGCAGAGGTGGCTAGACAGCCCCTTTAGGTCCCAGCCTTTGCCCTAGAAAGGAGCTGGAGAGGAAGAGCCACAGGGTAAGAAAGCAATTTCCACAGCTTTCCCCCTTGCCAAAAGACCATGGAGCTGTTCCCAAATTGATTAATCCCTAGCCATCAGCCACCCCTACCTGAGGCCATCAGGCTGATAACCTGACCACTGGGCCAGTGGGATTGGCAACAACCACTATTCCATCACAGCACCCCTCTGGCTGCATGAAAATCTACTCATGCTGGTCAGTCTCTTATTCCTTCACACACGTTTGTCTCCATGAACACTTGTAGGGCCATTTCTCCAATACTTCTTACCAAACAACATTTTGCTTGATTCCTGCTTCATTAATTCCTCCAGAAGTCCCAACCAGACTTCTATTACTGAGGAATATTTCCATTTTTCTCCTCTGATAAAATTGTGAAGAGAACATATTCCTATATATTGACCCCTCTCTGCCTCAGCAAGAACAAACTGCGTTATCTGCAGAAATAAACTGCACATCCGGCACGATGCATGCAGCCAACCTGTTATTCTTTGTTACTATTTGTAGCATTTTTCTCATCTTTGACTAAGGGAGGATGGATTATGGCATGTTTAAGAGTGTTGGCCCTTTTCTGCCTGGAACAGAGAGGGGACAGGCATGTGGAGGAAAGCCCATGCCTGTGAAAATCCAAAGCAGAAAGTCAAATTCTGCTTAAGTGAACTGAAGTCTGAGTTGAATCCTTTGTTTGAGCAGCAGCAAAACACTGCAGTTAGCTCAGCTGGGGGGATGCACCCTGCAGAGCCCACAGAGCGATGCTGGTGGGCTGGGTGTGAGCGCAGAATGAGCCAGGGCACTCCTGTGGAACGAACCAGAACCAGCTGGCAGCTGATCCGCATTCCCTGTGGGCAGGGCCCAGCCTGGGTGGCACATCCAGCACGGGCAGTGCCAGGGGGACAGCCCGGGACAGCCTCTGTGCTCGGTACCTGTCTGCTCCCTCGGCGCTGCGGCGGCCGCGGCGCGTCCCTGCCGGGATGCGGGGGATGCAGCGGGGGCGGCCGGTCCCTCCCCATCGCAGGCCAGGCTCCGGGCACCGCCGGTCCCAGCTCCCGGTGCCCGCTCCGCTCGCTGACCGCAGCTCTCCAGCTCTCCCTTCAGGGCTCTGTTCTCCCTCTCCAGCCTGTTGATTTGGGAGCGCATCTTGCGGATGAGCTGCAGCAGGTGCGCGTTCCCCTCCATGGTCCCTGCGGCTCCTCGGCACACCCTGCCCTTAAAACCCCCGGACGATGGGAATCCCTCCCGGATCCCGGCCCTGGGAGGGCTGGGCCGAGCTGCCAAGAGAGGGCCATGATTTATTCATCCGGGGGCTCGCGTTTCAGAGCGGAGCTGTTCTCTCCCCTCCGCACAAATCTCTGTCTACACGGCACCGCTGCCCCAGAGGAACCCGCCCGCCCCTCGCCTGCCTCTTGCTTTTCTCCGCACGGCTGAGCAGGACAGAGCCCATTTCCTCTGGTCTGCCCGAAAAGGGCAGTGATCATCCCCAGGGCACAGAGGGCCATCTTCTGCTGGGCAGCAAGTCATCTCTTCCCTTACACGGGATGATTTACACCTTCTTGCTCTGTGTATCTGGAATTTCAATTCCAGAATTAGTAATTTCTCTCAGGAAAATTACATTTCTGAATGAAGTGCAAGAGCCCTGCTATGAACAACATGTGCCAGGAGTTGTGATGGACAAGCAGGTACAGCAGAGCTCTCCTGGAAGGCTGCAGCAGAGCCTGGGCACTCTACTTAGAGTGGAGCACTGGCACCAGCACCCAGGAGTGTAACGAGAGACAGACCAGGCATGATCCTTGCATTAGTAAGAGAAACACAATCCCCCACATTTCTCTCATCACCTAGTCCTAAAGCCCTCTTTCCTCTGGCAGTAAGATGCAAAAAGCTGTGGAGCAGTCTTCCTGCTCCCCCAAACCTACTTCAAAATACAGAACTGAGAATGCCAGAAAGTCAACAGGGAAATAATTTAACACAACTTTTGTTTTGAGGCCCTTCACTTCCCAATAGCTCAACAGTGACTCAGGAATAAGTGAGAAAAAAAAAAAAAACAAACAACCAAAAAAAACCATTTCATCTGTATGCATTTCCCCACTCTGCTGCTGGAGGCTGGGGGAAGAAAGGAAAACTGTTGTGAGATGCTTCAAACATGAGATGACTCAGCCTCTGTTTTTCCAGACATGTCAGAAGGGCTGTGGTGAGGAAGCCACTGGATCTGTGGGGAGGTGCTGCTGCCAGCATCAGCCCTACTGTCACCTCCTGGGGACCTCTCTAGAGGGCTCTGCATGGTTCAGGCTGCAGGTAGAGAGGTGAAACCAATGTGAGTCCTCAGCCTGCAGATGAAGCCCACGGCGCTCATGCATTTTTCTTGGACTTGGACCCAGGCTAAAATAACAGTGTAAGTGCCCCTATGTTGAGGATAATGTGTAGGAAGCATTACGGGTCTATTTCTCCAGCAAGCAGATCAGGAACTGGAGCAGTGACAGCACCCATGTGTAATTAAATATTGCTGCTGATCCTGCAGCTGGCAGGTTGGCTGGGAAGGGGACACTTACCAGCTCAGCAATTCACTTACCCCAGCTGTAGCTGAAGACATCTGCTCCTCTCATCCCATGCCTGCTGCTCCTCTGGAACCAGGTTGAAGCAGGCATAGACCTTTTGATGCACCAGAAAGGTCTGAGAAAATGACTTTGTCTTGTAACCTTGTACAGTTGCCCCTGCTGAAAGGGCCAGATGACTCAGGAGTGTTGGACAATGAAAACCTGGCAAAGCTGCTTTTGCCGCTGGGCTGACCAGCGTGTTCCCTAAAAGCACAAAGAGCTCCATGCACCCAACCTTGTTTTTTGTAAATTCAGTGGGGTCCAACACATGTGCTTACCCTGCCAGCTCCTGGATGCTGCTGCTCTGTGTGCCACGAGTGGGAAACATGCTGGGTGCCTCTTAGCCATGACACACTTGCAGGCTGCAGATTTTGGTGGGTGTATCTTCAGCGTGCCTTCCTGAGCCTACTGCAGACACCTATAACTCTGTGGGTTTTGCTACAAAACACTTCAAGTCTTTTAACAGAAAGGGCAATTTCTCACAGCTGAGGTGCTTTGGTAAGTTGTCCTTGGTAGGATATGGACCCAGGTAGAATTGTTTTCACCTGAGTCATATCTGAAGCTCTCTGCTAGGAGCCCCATAGCAATATCTCTGTGTGGCTGCTGCTGGATATGCTCAGTCTCAGTGGACTGTACAAACTGCATACCAAATAGTACTGCAGCAGAAAACCTGCAAACAAAACACAGAAACCTTGTGGAGCATCTTCATCCAAATTGTGGGGAGCTCAGCTCTTTATTCTGCCCATGCCCAGCTCGGTGACAGCAGCAGCTGTGTGTGCATGGCTGGGGAAGGGACAGTGTGAAAACTGCCCCCAGCAGGAAACAGCACCTGCACAGCCACCACCACTGCTGAACAGCTTTTGTAGCTGTCTCACTTGACAAATCCCTCTTGTTCCCCTGAGGTTAGAGAGAGAAAATAATCGAAAAGGACTCATTGCTACTCTGGCACGGTGATTTTTTTTTTTAAGCAACAACATTTTGTCCTGGAAAATCCACCAGCAGCAGGTGTATGGATGTTTTCTGGCCATGCTGCAGCTGGAGGTGTGTCCTGCCTCCCAGTGGCACGGGAGTCCCTGTGCAAAAAGACAGACCCTCCCTTTTCTGGGCTAAACCTGAGCAGCAGAGCACGAGTTAGACGCATTGCATCTGCAGCCTCGCTGGGACAGGATGGGGGAGAAGCACAGCAGTCCACCTGCCCCAACAGGAAATCCTGGGCAATAGAGCAGCTCACAGGTCCATCATCCCAGCAGCAAGCCCACACCTCTGTCGGGATGGAGTCTCCAGGGAAGGTTTGCTGTTAATCATCCTTGAATGGTAGCAGCACTGGATTTATGCATCCTATAAAAAATTACCAAGCAAAAGTGTAACAGCAGCTCTGGTCAGGGTCAATGCCAAACCCTCTCAATTCTCACTGAGCGAGAACATCGCTGTGATTTCTGACTTTGACACGTTGTGTGCTTCACTGTGGTGCAAAAGAGCCTGAGTCTGCAGGGATGCTCTGGCCTTGACACGAAGTGGGAAACGCTCCAGCTGAGGGCGGGGGGACAGGGGGACATGGGACACGGGGACAAAGGACAGGGCTGCCTCCGGGCACAGCAGCCCTCGGAGGGGCAGAGCCCGTGGAATCGCCCCCAGCCGGGCTGCTCTCTCTGCCTGAACGAGACCTTGCCCTCCTCTCATGACCGATTAAAGCTCCCTTTTCACCACGGCTGAGCAATGGGGACTTGGGGACCTGAGCAATGGGGACTTGCTCCAGCGGGTCCAGCGAGGCAGATGTGGGGAATGAGCTCCACAACCACCCAGAAACAAAGCAAGATGGCAAAAATCAATTAAATGTGTAAAGCGTTCTCGGGTTTCAACATCTCATTAGGTAATGATGGCACGAAGTTATCTGATTAGTCTGTTAAAAGGTAATTGTTTAACTTATTAATGTCTGTTAAGCATCCTTTTCCTTTTGCAAGGACCATTTGCCCGACTGTGCCTTAACTCCCACATGTATGCAGAAAATACCACATGATCCGTATTAAAAGAAGCTTTGATTTTGAGCATTCAAGGTTTCTGAGAGGGGTCTGAATTCCAGCAGGGGATGCTCAATACTTTTGAAAAACAAGGCTTAACCTGAAAATGTGAAATAGAAACACCAAGATACATGAGTCACATCTGAAAACCTTGGCTATGATTTTGGATTGGGCTGGCATGAAGTTTGGCTACAGAAACATTTCAAACTTCTAAGAGGACCCTTCAGGTCCTCATGTTGAATCTCCAAGGCTCTGGGTCTCTGTGCCTTTAAATGGATCCTCAAATTAGTGTGAAATAATTGGAATTAGACTCTTTTATGCCAGCCCCCTGCAAGCACAACATATGCTACAGAATGCAAACCCACGCCTCATGCAAAAAAATCTTTATGCTCAGCTGGAGATTTTCATAATGAGGAGCTTGCAACTGGGCCCAAAGTTACCTGCACAGAGCTTGTGCTGGCTTTCAAATTAAAACAAGCCCTCATTCATGGGAGAGAGCATCACGATTACAGAGCAGCCCCAAGCACAAAATACATCCTAAAATTATTATGATTGATAATAATAACAACAACAATAATAATTTCTTACTCTGCTTTCTTTTCTCAAGCAAAACACCTCATATAAAACATAAGTATATTTGAAACCCTGTAGCTATAAGATATCTCACCATAGGCAATCTGTGCAATGACATCTAAACCATGACTTAGAACTACAGGGAACATCACATGGCATTTGCAGGTCACAAAAATGTACCACAGCATAAGTAACACCCTCACAGCTGTCCCTAACAAAAAATGAGTGACTGTAGCTGACTGAAGCAGCACATGGGGAGCACAGCTTAAAAAGCACACTGAAAATGCAGCTTCTGTAAGATGGGGTAGTTAATAGGAAGAAAGGAAACATGCTGCTGTTCATGATGAGATGTTTATACTGAGAACTTGAAGATGCTCTAGTGAGTTATGAAAAACCTCAACCTGGACAGAGATGTCAGTAATTATGATTGCACTTTTGGGTCATTAAGAATTTTCTAAAAATACTTGTACATTGTCAACTCAATGAAACATTACAAACCATGCACATATCTCATGTAGGCTATGCCTCCCAGCTTAAAGGGCACTTATTACTCTGACTCCCACCTGACTGTGCCTCAGAGATGCTCTTGAAGGCACAGGACATGCCCAGGGCTGATCCCAAACCTCTGCTGGGTACAGCTTCCCTGGGGGGCAGCAGCACTCCTCCTGCAGTGCCATGAGCCAGAACTGCTTGGGTGCCTGTGATTTTGCATCTTGAGAATATAGTGTGAAATACACACACCTCTTACTGACTAGGAGACTCTCTCAGACAAGCTCTTTACCATTCTGCCTTAAAACCACGCAATACTCTCTTGGCCTGATAATCACATGCTGTGGCAGCTTTCCCCTAGCACTGCTGGTTTCACGGTACTTTTACTTTTCCCCATCTCCAAATGCTCCAACACATGCCTGGAAGGTAGGAAAGTTACTTGATGTTTTCTATAGCTAATATTTCACCAAGGAACTGTGCTGAACGTTTCTTGAAAAGAATAATAATGTTCTCATTTCCTCCCCCAGCTGCCCAGAGCTGCTCCCTGTGGACTGCAAACAAAAACAGGCTGGAAGGGCTCGTACAGGGAGAGCTGTGGGCACACAGGCTGGGCTCTGCACGCTCTGCCACTGGCCATGAGCCCACCCTGGGCTGTCAGGGGCTGGCTCAGCCCCAGTGAGAGCTGGTGTGGAAGGCACAGCCAAAGGGACCAGCCTCGTTTGGAACAAACTCTGCACGTCTCGGATTCAAGTCATTTTGAAACAAAAGCATCAATTTGGTACTTCCCAAAATTTCCCCTGCTTTTCCCAACTAAAATTGGTTATTCTGTTCAGTTTGTTTTAATTAGCAAATAATTTCAGTGGTGTTTCCCAGTAAGAAGGATTGTGTGTTTGAAGTACAGGAGAGATCAGCCCCAAAGGAGACATTAGAGCAGGGCTGTGTGAATGGCCACTACACAGGGCTTGTAACAGGGCAGGGGATTGAGGCCCTGTGATCCCAGTGTCCCAGCCTTGGCAGCTTGGACACTGCACTGCTACAGCAGCTCTGACCTTGGGGATGTCCCAGCCCACTGTCCCCAGCTCTGTGTTCACACTCTGAACTCCCATGAGTCATGTTCTGCTGTGGTGCAGAGCAGCTGTTCCAGCACAGGCTCACCTGGGCAGGCAGTGCCTGTTCCCAGCACAGGCTCACCTGGGCAGGCAGTGCCTGTTCCAAGCACAGGCTCACCTGGAAACTGAAGCCAAGCAGGTGCTCTCCTGCAAGTGCCCATGGCACCCTGGAGCCCAAGAGGCCCTCAGGAGGTTCTCTCCACTGTTGCACAATCTGTGCTCACCAGAATGGGACCCTGCCCTTCCTTGTTAGGATGTGTAGACCTGGGGCCACTGCAAAAGCAGAAGAACCTCAAACAAAATAACAAAAAACCCCTTCCCACTCCATGCTGTGGCTTCCAGACAGCAAAAGTGATGGCAGAAGGAGCAGGAGACCAGTGTGGGGCTGGGTGGTTTGTGCCAAATGGTTCCTGTCCCTGCAGCTCATGTGAAAGCAGAGGGGATGCAGCAGTGGTGAAGCTGAAGGTCATTCCTGGTCATGGTTGTAGTTCTACATGGACTTGGATGTTCTTTGCAGTTTGGATTAGTTTTTAGTTATAATCTCAAAGCAATTCTCTTATGTGAGGAATACATTCTAGTTTGTTTGGGTTTTTAAATTTTTTTCATTTTCTTCAGATTTAAAGGCTTTCCTCTAAATCCCATTTCTTTGTTCTCATTTGATATTTGATTTAAACATCCTTTGATTTTAACTGCCTAAATTCAGAGCACACTTCATAGTTTCAATTTGTAGTGACTTATTATTTTTGTGACAATCTAAATATTAAGAGAAAAATCTTTTGCATGCATACCAAACTTGTTAAAAATTGGTAAACACATTCAAGTCCATAGCAGATATCCTTGATTGAGCATGTCTTGAAGATTTATTGTCCCATGTTACTTACAGCTGAAATACTGAGTAGACAGTTGCCAGTTTAAAAAATGTTCAAACTGATGTAAAAGGTACCCGCAGCCTGGAGTTTCTCAGCACATGTGGGACAACAGTTTTCATGCTGAGATCAAAAAAGCCACATTTAAAGCTATGTATGGATGCAATTTCACTTCTTCCCAGACCCAGGCCCATGAGTGGCCAGCACAGGAGCAGTGTGTCTGGAGTATGAACAGTATAGACCATTCTCTTCCATTTCTCATTTGGATATTATCCAAAAATTTTTTAAAAAATTATTTCTCTTCAGATCAATATTACATTGCCAAGATAACATCTCTCCAGTGAATGTTAAGATATAATTACCCTGTAAGGAATGATTCCTATTAAACATTTAATACACCTCCCCCTAATTGAAATTTAAGCCTTTGGTTGTGGTTGGATGTCACTAAAGATGTGATTAAACATAAAATATGTATAACACTTAACTCCTTTTGGGGTGTTGAGATAGCTTTCACTAAGTAACAAACATGAATAATTTCTTTTGCACTCTGTAAAGTTTTTAAAGAAGCTCATTTTGAGTCTGGCTTGCTCAGATCTCCTTCCTCGGATGAAAGGGAATCTTTCACCAGCTTTGCCTACAGCACCAGGGGGATGAGCCTCCTCCAGCTGGAGGAAAAGGTGTAAGAATAGATTGTGAAATAATTTACTGGAGAAACCCACAGCTCCAAGAACAGCCAATCATGATCTTATGGCTGCCCTCGACAAAAGAAGTCTCAAAGGGGAGCTTTTGGTAGGGAAAAAAAAAGATGGTGTAGACCTCATGTAATCCTATGAGTTTAAAAAGCAGCAATTGTGTGAAAAGCCTTTCCCTACAGTATCACAGCCAGGGTGAGTGCGGGATTCAGTGCTACACACCTGACTTCTGAGTTGCTGAATTTTATTATGGGAAAGGGCCAAACCCCATCCTTGTAATCATCCTCACATGCCTCTTGCATTTCTTTCATTCTCTCCCCTCAAACACTGGGACCATCCATGGTTTAATGCTTTGTTTTCTCTCCCTGCTGCAACCTTGGTTCAAAGCTAATCTTAGTCAAATGAAAGCAATTAGCACAAAGTTTACAGTGTGTGAACACAGCAGGAGGGGAAGAGCCATCTGGAGCAAGGACCCAGCTACACTCCAGCCTGAGCATCTCTAACACCAGCAACAAGGCACCCCCAGAATGTGGGCTGGTTCTCAAGCCCCAGAGGAGGCTGCAGAGCTGGCTGCTTAAAATAAACCAAATCCCACAGCCCTTAGACTTACTCATGAAACACATTTTGTGTGCAAGCTATCGAGAAAACAATCCAGGGATTTCCTAACCTCTGCTTTGCAGACCACAGCTTGGCTTCAGCCCAGCCTGCAACATTCCCTCAGTGCAAACCATGCTTTTGCAATCTAGTTATCCCCAAAGATGGCCACCAACAGATGTAGTTGTTAATGTCTTGTGAACATTAATTAGAAACAGTCTGTCTCCAAATCACCTTGATGGCTTCTGAAGTACCCATCTACAAATCCTCATAAACACAAAATGAGTCCAGTGAGACCAACAAACCAAAGGACAAGAGGACTCAGTGCTCACTTACCTCCCGGTATATCACAGTCCTGCTGCCACACTGGTGACACATATACATTATATATGGGTTCCTCACATACATATATATAAACAGCAATATAACGTCACCTACCACTATATGTTCAGCATAAAGCAAGTTAAAATTTAGGCCAGACATCATTCCTTTCAGCAGACTACTGGTTACCAGAGCACAGAGCCAGGTCTGTTGAGGTGAGGATGAGGAGGGCTCAGTTCCTGCCCAGCTGTGTGGTTGATGCTGCTGTGGAAGGCCCAGGTGAGGATTTGGGCTCTTCCCAAGCCCCAGGTGAGGGTCATGCTGTTGCTGCACTGATGCTGGAGGAGGGACATCCCAAACCCCAGTGTGCCTGACCCAAACACTCCTCCTTCCTCCACCAGGCAAGGACACTGGGAGGGTTTCCAAACCTTAGCCAAGAATTCTGGAAAACTCCTGATGTGCTGAGTGAGACAGCAGTAGGTGCTGGCAGCATCTACAAGCAGGCAGAGGCTGGGGCATGGCACCTCTCCCTTGCACACAAAGAAGGGCTGAATTCAGAGCCATCCTTGACTCTGGCCTGCAGGGGCAGGCGACAGCTCCAGCTGGGATGTACCAATTGTGAACTTGGGGTGTTATGAGAAGAGACAGGAGGGCAGAATGGGGCAAAAAACACTGGAAAATTCCTCCTGGTACTCCCAGGTAGAAAGATATAGTGCTGGCCTCTGCCCTGAACAAACCTGTGGAGGCTTCAGGGGAGTCACGAGAGTTTCTCCAGGGAAAATGAGCTGAACAGAAAAAATCAGCTTAGCAGAATCGTGGGGACTGTGTGTACAGGAAAGAAGAATCCTAACACACAGGTACTATGAGCTGCAAGCAGGGATTTTCTGTGAATGAATGTGATGGAGTGTGGGAACTCTGGAGGTTAAAGGGAACTCCTAAGAACTGGCACAACCACTCCCCCTTATCCCTGCATGATGCAGAAACTGAAACACATCTTACTAAAGCCACATGGTTTCCCAATGTGCCCTGGGCAAAATCTGGGACTATGACTTTGACTTTCAAAGGAAAAACCTGAGTTTTCTTGGCCTCAAGCAGAAAACTGCACCAAACTTGCTTCCCAGAGTGACTTTAGTGTGGGGCCATGGAGGGAACCCAAAGCCACATTCTGCAGATGTCATAAGTGTCTCCATCAGCATCCACAGCACAACTGACAGTCAGGATGCAGAAGGCATTCTGATCTCCACCACTCCAGAGTGCTGTCACAGGAATGAACCAATGCACAGACCTTCAAAGAGAAAATTTTATGGACGCTTTTATACACATACACAAATATTTTAATATAATGGTAACTGAAATGTTATCCATATTCTTAGTACTGTCATAATTAACTAAAAAGATATTTTTTAAAATTTTGTAAAAATGACATATTTTACACATCTTCTATTTACAATTGCAATATGCTTAAATGTTATAAAACATCCACTCTGACCTTTAAAATATATGTATACTAGGACTTAGTATTAGATATATTATAATTTATAGCAAACTTAGGGTTTGCTGCGTATCTATCTGTTCAATGGGAATTTTGTAGTCAGCCTGGCTTAATAAAGGCTGCTCAAACCCAAAAATTGACAGCAAAAAAGAAAAAAGAAAAATAAAGAGGGAATGTGCAAATATTGGGGCAGGCAAAAAAATTCTCAAGCTTGCATTTTTAAAAATAACACTGTGAAGACTTCCAATAAATTAAAATCTTAACCCTCAAATCCTTTTCCTGGTATGTCCATCAACTTAATTTTCAGTACTATTAATCTGAAAGAAAAAAATACCCTAGCCAACAAAGAACAAACCCCACCCCAGACACCAGCTCTTTCTGAGGCCATATGTTCCCCACACTGCAGTCAGACATCAGGATTTGCTGGAGTGGCTGCTGCTGGCACAGAGGAGCTGGCTCTATGGATGACTCGGGAATACGTGCGCTCCATCCCTGGATGTTTTGCTGAGTCCTCCTTGTATGCAATCTTTTCAGAGAGAAAAAAAAAAAGAAGCAACAGTGAGAGAGATGTGAATAATTTGGTGTCTGAAGTGCCTGTTGTCTAACCAAGGATTTCACATTTTTAAATTGTTACACAATGATGCCAAGAATCTGATAGAGGACAAGGACCTTTCCCTGGTAACTGGGGGCTGCAGGGACAGGGATGACATTCTCTGAGTCAGGGGTAAAATGGGCTGGGCCAGCTTCTGCCAAGCTCCATGGGGTTCCCTGAACTGCTCTACTCTCACAGAAGTCCCCTACACTTAGCAGACTCACAGACCCCCACATTAGCACCCCCTGACCATGGCACAGGCAGGCTCAGCTCTGCCCAGGCTGTCATTTGGGGATGTAGCAGCCCTCCAGACCTGCACACACTGGGCAGCAAGGCTGGGACCAAGTGCCAGGCTGAGCCTGTGGGCAGAGCTGCAGTGGCAAAAGCTCTGCCCTGTCCTATGGTGGGCTTTAGCAAGAAGGAAGATCTTTTTCCTGAAGAAGCTCTTCTAGCCTTAGTAATAACTCTTTTTTCCTACTTATGTCTATAAAAGCAGACTGAAAACCTATCTTCCTCCATGCTTTGTTGAAGCACTCACAGCAGAGACAGGGCCATCCCCACTGACCACACAGCTCCAGCAGGGGAAGAGAAACCTCTATCCTTGACAAAGCTCCAGGCGAGCCCTACACCATCCCCTACACTATCCTCAGCTTGGCCAGGGCTGCAGGGCAGCCACACCTCAGCTGTCATTCAGCAGACACGAGCACAGACAGCTCTGGGAAGGAGCTACTCTCACACCATGGGCTGCAGGAAGAGCACTGGGACTTGGGCACACCCTGGCAGCCGCTTTTGCTTTAGGGGGCTCTTGTTGAGCTGCCTCACTGGCCTCCCCAAAGTTCACAACTAGGACCCTAATAAACATGCCTCTCAAGACTGCTCATGGACAACACATCACACATATATGTTGGATTTTTTTTTTAATTCCCTGAGAAGGGAGTCATTAGAGATGAAATTAAACAGACATACCCAGCGGAAAAACCAGCAGGTGAAGGAAGTATATGACATTAAAAGAAAAAAATAGATGTAAGAAAAATGAACATACCACTTTTGGCTATAGTATTGAGGGAAATGTTAGACAGGGAAGAAGAGAAGCTGTATAAGCAAGGACCATGACAGAGCTGTCAGAAAAGAAAAACAAAAAGAGAAAAAACAAAAAAGAGAAAAACACATGGTGATGAAAAAGTCACTGTCAGTAGGTGAGAAACAAAACTTTCTTGAATACAGCAATGGGAAAGATGGCAAATCTTACTGGTGTAAAGCACACAGCACAGATGCAAGAGTGCCCCAAGCTTTCCAACTGTGAGATAAATATTTCAGCCACAGTTTAAGGCATGTGATTTCTCTGAGGAAATACTCAGAAGCAGGGAGTTCATGAGTTCACTGCAAGAGGAGTAGAGTTTTCTCAAAACCCCACACTGCCCGGAAAATGGGGCTGACTCAAAGGATTGCAAGTGGGAGACTGTTTTTAGGGTGGACTTTAAAATTTATACAATTTTGGTAAAAGTGATGACAATTTTGAATTTTGTTGGATGAACTCTTTACACATTAGCATTGCTTTGTACAAGTAATTTTGTATTATTTAGTAGGAAGAAAACTCAGAGCTCATGGATATACGCACAGGTATGAGCATTTAATAGAACTCTCCAAATGTTTTATGAATGCTGAAGCTCATAGGCTGCTCATGTCTTGAGCTGACCATCCATTTTCTAGTCTTGTAGGAAACAGTAGTTCACACAAGACACAAGGTGCTGCCTATGCACACTGACTAGATGGCCAAAATAACTTCCATGAGATGCATGAATATTGATTAACAAATGATACCTTTAATACATACTTAACAAAACAGTGATAAATACTAGTTATCATAAAATCACTGGAATGCTTGAGGTTCACAAATCTTTATACACCTGAATAGGAGGGAAGCACAACTCCCAGAACTGCAGCCACCCCTGAGCTCAATCTCCACCTGGCAGGCACCAGGCCTCCAATCAATTAGGAGCTTTACACCAAAGGAAAAACCTCACTCAATTCATTTCATACTTATGTACAATACATAGGTACAACAATGGGCAAAAAATTCATGTCAGTCCTTATTCTCCTCATATGTGAAGATGAATAATACAGCATGGGGTAATGGAGAGCCAGTTAGGCACTTCTGTGAGATGCCACCACTGATATCAGTGGTTAAACCAAGTAACTACATCAACAGTGCTTTTGGATGCTACAGGCACCTGGAAATGCAGCACAACTGCTAGAGAGGAGCTATTGATCAGATGCAATCTAAGGTAGCCTGCCCATAAGCATGCAGAGATATAATTAACATGGTTTAATTAGCACTTCAGTATGCAAATCGCTCAATATTTAACTGAAACAGAAAATATGAAAAAAAAAATCTGCCTGGACAGCAGTAGAACAGCTGCAAATGTGCACTGGAGTCCAATTCAGAATTTTGGGATGCAGTTCATATAATGTATCCATACATGCTCATCCTTCTGAAGCTGCTAAAGTACGTGGCATCTATTTTTACAGTGTACTCAAGTATAAAAAAATTTGAAAAATAACTTTCTCTGAAAGCTGAATATAAACAATAAAGATACCTCCTGTGGTTATAAGCTACATCTTAATAGCAATTTACTGTTTTAATTAAATACATCACAGCTATAGGACAAGCAAGCAAAGCATAAAGCACTAGTTTAGGCTATCTTTCTATGCCTCTAAACTCCAGTCAGCATTTAGCCCCACATTCAGTTTTTCAATATGTAGCAAGGCAACTAGAAAACAGATCTTTGTTGACCGGATTTGCTACATAGAATATACTTCTGTTTAAAAAAGAAGGGAAGAAGCAAAACCCAAATCGGCAAAAAAATAAACTGTTTTCTCAGTGACTATTGCACTACAAAGTTTCACTTCTAGTATTTTGCTCTACAGTTACATTTGTCACTAGAAGACACAATTAGCCACCCTCACCAACCAGCACCAAAATAGATGTTCTGACCTGTTCATTCATGACTACAGAGAGCTCGCTGAGCATATCCTTGTAATGAGACTTCATCTCTCCCTGATACTCAAACTGGTCCTCCTTAATCAGGCGCTCGTTGACATCAAGGGCATGTCCACAGGCTTCAGCAAATTGCCTGCAAGCACCAAAACAAAAAACAATGACTCAAGTTTTGTAGTAATGAAAAAAACTGTCTATGTACATATACACACACAATGCTGTCTCTGCTCCCCCTTGCAAATTGCACCTTGTTAGAACAGAATTCCAGAACTCATTCTCAGATCAAAAGGAATGTATTCCACTAGGGTAGCCCAGAACTGCAGTAAATGTTTCTTAGGAATGACTTGTGAGATAGGGGAAATGCAGATGTAAATTAGTCTGGTTCAAATCAGCCTGATTTCGTGTTTCACCTACCTGTGCCATGCAGGGTGTCCTATGTGCTATGTGGGGGGTGAAAAGCCTAAAATTAATGTTTACCTGAAGATTTCCTTCAGAAGCTTAACTTGATTATCAGGATATCTCTTAGCATTTGTCTCTTCGAGAAAAGCTCGAGCATAGGCCATTGGTCCAGCGTTTACCTGGGTGAAAAAATACACAGCTTAGGTACAGAGAACAAGCCATTCATTGTTGTTTCCCTTGCGTTCCAAGGCTTGGAGACTGGCCTCACGCAACCTAGGCTGTGAGGACATCATCCCCTTACTCCTTTTTGTCACCAGGATGGAAGCTGAGGAGTTCCTTTGAGGAAACAGGAGCTGCTCAAACTCGTACAAGCTGCAGATCTGTGCTGGCCTTCCCAAGTCCCCAGCTAGCTGACCACCCAGACAGTGACATGTTTGCTAGAAGACAGCTCCATGAGAGCACCAGGAATATACATGCCTGTCACAATCTCAGCTTTCTTAAATAGGAAATGACAAAGCCAATCCTAGCAAAACTGCCTTTTAGAGAATACACCTGCCTGTGATGGGCCATATTCTCAAGTGATACGTGACAGTCTTGTTGGAAACGTTTTAATTGTTATTTAGAGTAGACTTGAATGAAGTAATTAGCATATAAAACCAGCAGACATCAATGCCAGTGGAAAACTTTCCATTCCTTAGTGTATTTAGAGTGGACTCTAACAGTACTATAATACAAGATATGCCAAAGACAAAAAATACCTGGAATGATGAAAATCAGAATAAAAATTTACGTAGACACATTGAAAAAAAGAGAATAAAGGCAGCAAATTGTCATTACCTTGACACTGACACTTCCTTGGAGCTTAAGCTGCAGTCGGATCATGTCCACTTCTTCCATGGTGCAAAGCTGATTGAGCTCTGAGACCTTTTTGGACATCTCATCAATGGCCACTTCGATGGGGTTCAGCTCTGTGCTGGTTTGGCTTATGACCTGAATCCGCTTCTTCACGTAGGGAAACAAGTGACTGGCTGCTCAAGAGAGAGAAATGGATCAGAGAACTTGCCCAACAAGACAGTATTTAGGAAAGCAAAACAATTAAGTCAAAGTATTAAATTTTGACTGTGTCAATCTCTTTATTGAGCTATAAAAATTAAGTTTTAATCACTGAATGAATAGAAGTGACACAGCAGGTCCAAACTGAATACCGATGGAGCCCTGCTTTCTTGGAGCTACCTTCACCTGCCTTCCCAGGGAAGCAGTGAATGAATCCCTGGTTTTGCTTTGCTTGTTTGTGCAGCTTTTGCTCTACCTATTAAACTGCCTTTATCTCAGCCTGTGAGTTTTTTCACATTTACACTTCTGATTTTCCCCATCCCACCAGAGGGCACTCAGTGAGTGAGTGGTTGCATGGGGCTTAGCTACCAGCTGAGGTTAAACCAGGACACTCACCTGCAGATGAACCTACTATTAAAACATCATCCTTAAAGTAGTGAAGAAGTACTTCTACCATTCAATCTAAATACTGCTATGGGGGCTGAGAGAGGAATTATTCACCTTTAAAACTCTTAACTTTTAGTCAAGGCCTTTCATGGATCTCAGGGAGTTTGGCAAAGGTGCTGTTATGGTGCCTGAAATCTGATCTGAGCTAACAGTTTTCTGATTGCCCTACACGCTTTGGAAGGTCTCCCAAACTCCATGCATGTCCTTCTCCACTAAGCATCTGCTTCTAGTCAGCTCAGACCTAAATAAGCTCCAGTTTACAGCACGTCTGTCCCATTGGAGAGCAGGAAACCCAGGACTTCCAGAGCTGGAAGCACAAGCCAGGCATGGCAGAGAGCCAGTGAACCAAGGACTGCAGCCAGAATGCACTCGCCCTCTGCCCAGCAGGCTCTGGAGCAGAGATGCAGGGCAGGTGCTACTCCAGCCACCCAGGCACAACTGACTTCACCACTCCTCCAGTCATAGCAGAAGCCTTGCTTTCTTCTCAAACTAAAAGTGCTTAAGTTTACAAAGGAAACCAATGAAAACACATGACTTTATCAAACAGGAGGGCAAAGAAAAAAAAAAGAAAAAAAAAAAAGAATGCTTCCTTTACTGAAAAGCACTGAGGTGAGGTAGGTGCCAAAGGGAAAAGCAGGGGAGAAGAGGAGATCATCAAAATCCCACTGAATGCCAAAGATGGAGCAGGGCTGAGAGCAGTGGGAGCTGATGACAGCATGCAATAACCCAGGGAAAATATTCTGCCAGAAGAACAGCCCTCTCTGTTTTTGCCAGACAGATCATAACAGTTGCACTTTCAAGTCAGTGAAACTACCTGCTTCAACAGAGATCTCAAAATACCTACTGCTGCAGAAGCACTTAAAAAAACCACACACAAGCTATTCCTCCTTTCTTCTTATTACAAGCAAAGCTGTGTCACGTAACAAGACACGCTCAGATATCAGTGCCTCCTTCCTGACTTGCCAGAAGAAAACTTTTAGGTGACTATGCTTGCACTGTAAGGAGTTTTTTTCACTTTGTCCTTTGGGGGAAGCAGATGCACTGAAGTTGGTAGGGAACCGGATTTTGTGTCACTTGGGAGCCTTTGCTGTGAACATCAGCCTCTCTGCCCACGGCTGCCCATGAGAACAACGCCTCCATCTCAGACATCAAAATTCAGACATGTCAAGTTTCAGCAGTAGTCTCACAAAGGAGGCTTTTTTAAAGAGAGATTTCAATCATGATAAGGAGCTAAAAACTTCAGTTTAATATGACTCATTAGGAGAAGATATATCTAGTGCTCCTGACATTCCTGCCTTAAAACACTGATTGAAATCTTACCTCTAGCTTAAAAAAATTCTATATAGTGTATCTTACTCTTATTTTGAACAAGAATTTCTATCTGCAAGTTTTACTCTTAGCAGAACAGACATCCTACTTGGCTTTTTCTTTGAATTGTTTATTATTAAAAGATAATGGTTCTGAGTGCTAAGCTGCCTCTAGCAGAACCACTCCCAAGTTACATCACTGCAAGAACAGTTAAGATGTCAATTATAAGGAAAAATAAAGCAGCTGAATGGAAATAACTATCCTAAGATGATCAGCAGGTGTGTAAGGAAGCACATGGCCAACACACACAGTGAAAAGATGAGTTAACATCCTGCACAACTGACTGATGGACAGCTGGCACTTGGCCTGCCCTTCTGGGCTGAGCGGGGGGTGTGAGGGGAGCAGGGGAGCAGGCAGACGTACTGGTGAGGATGGTGCGCCTCTTGCACTGCTCCTCCACGCCCCCGTGCTTCTTCCCCGAGAGCGTGAACGGCGTCTCGAACACGAAGCGGTTGATGTTGTGGTGCATCTCAAAGTCAGTCTTGCGATCCTCGGCCTCCTTCTCCTCAAAGAAGGGTGTCACGTAGGTCACCTGGATGTAGGCGTATTTGGGATCCAGGTCTTTGGGGTTCACCTGTGGTACAGTGGCAAACACAATAAAATTATGCTAAGTGTGATGAGCTCCCAAGGCATCCATTACATTTTTGATGTATTTATTTATTTATTTATAGCCATACTGATGAAAACTGAGACTTCCAAATGTAATACTCAGATCATGGATGGATACGAAGGTATTTGACCAAGAGCTCCCTAAGAAGAGTGTGACCTTTGACTACCCATTGACAAAAATTGATGAAAGCTAAATGAGACAGAAAAGAACCTGCTTCTGCACTGCAGCAAACATCTGCCTGTTCCTCTTGCACCATGCACTCAGTTCTCTCCCTTGTGCAGAACCACATCTTTCATACCTTGTTGGAATCCTGGATGATCTTCACATTATCTATTCCAAACTTGTCTGCATAGAGTTTCATCAGCCTTTGAGAGATCTCAGACAAGCCAGTTAATTTGGGCTCTTTATAGATATACTCTTTACCTTCCTCTTCTTCAAAAAAGCCCTGTTTGGAAAGAAACAAAAGGATACAGTGAACATAACAGGCAGGGCAAAACCTTAAATGAGGTGCTTACATCAGGAATCAAGGCTGCCTGTATACCCACCAGAGCATCCAGCACACCACTTCCAGCACCTAAGTTAAAATATTACCTCTGTCCACTCCTAGCAGATATTTGCCTACAGGTCAGTGTTTATCCTGGTCTGCAATCTCCAAAGTTACCCAGGAAAAGATCTCTACACATTCATTCACTTAAGAGACCAAGCTGCTTAAAGAGTTAAAGGGCTTTCTTGAAACTGTTGATGTGTGTATGATGAAAAAACCCTCATGGATTAAAAAGCAGACATTAAAAATTTTTTAAATCCTAATAATTTGGTTCAATTAACAGCTGTTTGCTGGACACTGAGCCCAGCTGAGTTGTGTGCAGCACATCACCTCCAATGCATCCTCTGGGAGCCACGTGTGCAGGCACAGGCTGGGCATTGCTGCTCATGGCCATGGCATAGGGAGCACCTGGGAACCAGCCTGCATCTCCCCAGGGCAGCTGAGGAGAAACTCTGGTGGGCACCTTGAAAGGCCATATAGAATTGCAGTACTTCCAGAGACAATTAGCAAATTATGCACTTTTTAAAAGAAAAAGAAAACCAAAAAAGACACACAGAATGTGTTCCTTCACAAAAAATGTACAGTCATGTTGAGGTCATTATTTAATACACTGGATGGACTTGGCAGAGCTTTAATTAAAGGGTCCACTGAAGAGCTGAACATGAATCTGCCAGGCTTCAGAAGAAATGCCAACGTCTGAAAATTAATAGAGCATTGCATCACCTGCAGGTGAGACACAATTGCTACAAGAACACGTATATCAGTGTTCCAGTGTGGGCATTACTGGAAACCAATAAGTAACAGCTGCAACAGCAGCTTCTCTGAAAGCATCTTCTTCAGTCTCACAGTGACCTTCTAACATTACATGATTTTATCAACATTATCAATCAAATTCCACAGGCAGGTGAAGAACTTCACAGGTAATTAGAGAAAAAAATCTAGAGCTCTAAAGTTGACATCCTATAATCACCTGTTGAGCTGGGCAGGCAACTGACTTCCTATTGATTACACTAAAAAAGTATCTACAGGATCATAATCTGGTTTCTGATCTTGTTACCACTGAAGCAAAACTGCTTTATGTGGGAAAACTTCATTAGTTTGATGCAATCATACTACTCTGAACTGTTTCTGTCAAAAGACATCTGCTTTCTGTTACTATTCAGTGTTTTCAACAAAACCCCTCATGTTTTCCAAATTAATCACATAGCAAGCTAGAATATAGTTTATGCTCTTAAACCCTGATTCTGTGTGTGCTTGCATGCTGGAACACAGTGTTTATATGGACGTGCCAAATCTCTGCTGATGCTGCATGGCACACTGAGATGATATCTCTGTTAATCGTTTTACTTAAAAAAAAATACCTGAAAACAAACCACTAACAGATTTAGTCTTATCTCTAATGCAAGAGACATCATTTAAGTACATATTCCCTACAGTATTTCAGCTGACAAGTGACAAGCAGAAGTTAACTGTGAGCTATAAATAATCATGTCTGCCATATGCTATATGTCTGGCAAAGACTATTAAAAGTAAGATTAAATACTTTTCAGAAGCCAAATATCCTCCAATTTCAGGATTTTAAAATATTAAGCAGCCAAGGTTACATTATCGATGCATATCCCTGGATTATTTTCATCCTGGCTGGTTTGGTCCTGCAAGGATAACACAGCCTCACAGATGAAAATTATTACAGGGAGCAGCTGATGGTGATGGAAGGCAGATGACCTCCTGAATACTGAGCTCTGATGTTCTGAGAGACAAGCTGTGCCCAAAGCCTATCATTGTGGGAGTTCTGATAAGTGATAAGGCCCTTCCTCATCCTCACACACCTCCAGACACAGCCTTGGAGCTCACAGTACATCAGACCCTTCTCTGCTCTTTGTTGAAAGGTGAAGTAAAGCCTTCTGCTTGACCTGCCAGAAATTGGCACCTAGTGGTTCTTTCCCTGTCTCATCCCACAGTAAGTGATCGTGATCTCTATGAAACTCTGCCCTCCAACTTCCCCAGCTTCTTGTACACACAGGAGAACAAACCCTCAGCTCTACCTTTACCTGACACTGCTCTGAAAAACAGGTCTTGAATGTCTTAGCTTATCAGCACAATATGAGTTCCCAGATATTCACTATATTTAACAGGATTTGTATTTTGGCTCTCAGTTCAGGAAAGACTGACTTCTCAAACACTCATCTATGAGAAAACTCATATGCACTGGCTAGTGTGGTCACTTGGGGGTGCAATGAGATATTGTCACCAAAGGCCTTTAACAGAATGTGCAGTCTAAAACAGCAGCTGCCATGACATCTGGCTCCCTGAGCTGGCAAATAAATCTTGCTGGTGAAAACAGATGACTGTGTCCTTCCTGAGGATCACATTAATTCAAGCCATCCTTGCACAGGGTCCCTGCAGCAATGCAGTAACTAAATAGTGTCTCTGCCTTTGCACGAAGAATGGTTTTCAGGTGCAGCTGAAGATCATCTTTCTCCACTAAGAACCCCCAAAATTCTCTCTCCCAGTATTAACATTGTTCTTTAGTTCTTTAATCTGCTTTCTCTGCAGCTTTTGTTTCAGTTAAGGAACAACAGCCACATCACATCTCTCCTGCAAAGGGCAAGGAGAAAGCAGTGCTTACTGCCTTTAGAGCCCAGTGACTGGGGGGAACAAAGGGAGGAAGACACAGCTATGACAAAGTCATACCCTTTAGAGCACTAAAGCTGTTTAAATGAAGTTGCCCTTGTGGCACTGGCATCTGGAAAGTAATTGCACTGTTACAGAGATGCTAACCCAGTTCAGCAGAAGTGCTGCTGCTAAATTACCCAGTGGGAGAGCCACTGTCTCTGGGAGAATGCTGGCCAGAGGCTGCAAGTACGAGAGCCTTGTTTTGCCCTATGCTGCTCCCAGTTTGAGGAAGGCCAGGCATAAGGAAAACTCAGCTCACTTCCTCCTTGAATTTGGCAAGTTCAGCTTTGTTAATCTGAGAGATCTGAGAGCCAGGACCTACCATTCCCCTCTGAATTCTCATTTGCTTGCTCCTACAAGGGACTGCCAGGACCATGGCCATGGCCTGCCCAGAGTGCTCCAGTGACCACTGCCATACACCTGAGACTGACACAACAGCCCTTTACCTGGGAGCTGCTGGGCAGGCCAGGAAAGCAGGCTTGCATTCAAACAGCCTTAATGCTACCCCCCAAGACTTTCAACAGAGGAAGAGGGGGTCCAATCCCACTCCCAGTGAAGCTGGGAGGAACTTCCACTGAGATGAGATGAAGCAGCATTGGACCCCACAGTGCACGCACAACATGATGACAGATACAGCTCAGTAATTCAGGTAACTGAACAAATAAAAGTTAGTTTGTAGGATGCAACAATGAATGCAGCAACGTTATTTCATCCGCCATGAACCAAAGAATCAAGAGCACGGGGAAATTAATGTTAAGTAACAGTAGAGGGAAGGATGAAGGATGTGTAAGGAGAATTAAACAAAACATGCAACAGAACTAGACTTACCACAGCCTTGAATAAGATCAAAAGGAGAAAAGAGCAAATTTCTGCATTAAAATCTAATTAGCAAACAGAATGATTCACATCAATCTGTTGTTTACACACTTTATATTTTAGAGCACAGGAAATTTTATGCTTGCCAAAACGAGGACTAAAAGGAACATGCTGGATTGCTACATTGGTTTGTGGTAGAAGAAAACACAAAATAATGCTTCAAGGGTGCTGAAGGCACAGCAGAAGGAGTAATGCTATTCTACAGTACATTGCACAGAATCAGAGGTGGCCTGGAAGCAGAAGGCAGTCAGTGAAAAACACAACAAAGCACTACTGCATACTGCTCTGCTTTAAGATCTATTAGAGGAGAGTCCATATATCAAAGATGCCTTATCTGGTTCTATTTATGCTGTAGTTTGAAAAATCCTGCCCCGCCTCAGTCTCAGCTTTGCTTTATGAAGTCAAGAACTAAAGCTAGCAGAAGTCTGTTCTCTAATACACTCCTAAATCCACAGCAGTAGTTTACACAGAGGCAACAATGCTCTCTCCTGACCAAAATCCTGCTGCCTGACCCATGAGGCAGCTTTTACCCTGTGATTACTACCAAGTGCTTTCCTGAATCATATCACAAACAGGTCTGAAATCTCTGACTGTGGAGACAGAAGACCCCAAGTTCACTTACCTGCCCATAAAATGCCACCCGGTAATATCGCCCGAAGAGTCTCTTCTCAGAGTTCACAACTTCTGCAACCTTCAGGTAGGAGCGGTGGATGTCGTAGTACAGGTCAGAGAGTCTCTGCAGGAAAAACAGGCAGAGGGAGGGCAGGTGAGGCCATGCCAGCACCTTGGGAAATGCCACCACAGCTCTGCACAACCACGGCTTGCTTTGGGTTCCCAAACCTCTGCAAAGATGGTTATACAATGCTAAAGGAAGAGTTTAACCTTGTTAGCAGTCACTAAAGATTCATTGCAAGGTTTCTGTCATCCTCTGAGTTTTGTGGCAGTGGAGCCTTTGTGTACAGGGTCACAGAGCATCATCCCACCACCAGACAGTGCTGCTGACCTAGTAAGAGGTCAGAGAACCCAAATGTTGTTTGTGCAGGTGAGAACAAGGTGCCAATAACTCCAATCAGCTCCCAACCCCAAAAGGACGTGCTCTCCTCAGTTACCACTAAACAGCACTTTCTCAGGATAGAGAACCAAAATTTCAGCTTATTGCTACCTATCACTTTGTGACTCTTTCAATTTAAACCCAGTAAATGAGGTTATCATCTGGCTATCCATTATGTATTGAAATCACCAAGCAAATAAGAAACTAAGAAACCCTGAAATTATGAAGAAATCACACAATTTACCAGCATTTTCTAAACTTAAATACAATGCAAATGTGCTCTTGGTTTAAAACCCATGTAAAAATCATATCCACTGGCTAAAGACAAGAGGTTTGTTTGAAATCCTTTTACATTTACTGTTGCACTGATGCTGAAAAGAGGAAGGGAAGACACCAAAGTTTTTTATTTTCTCACAGCACAAAACATTAAAAGGAGAAATTACAGATAGGAAGAAAGAAAACATTCCTTTTAAAGAAAGCACATTTTTCTCCCTGAAAGTTTTGATCTTTACTGTTGCCCTAGGATAATTAAAAAGACCCAAACCAAATACCCACTTACTTTAAAGTCCCTCTGCTTTTCAAAAACAGCAATGATAGGCTTGTTAACCTCAGCAATAAGCTCATATCTCTCAGACTTCCAGAGGTACTCAACACACAACTCCAGCTGTTCCACGAGAATATTCTGCAATTTCACAAATGCAAATAGTTCAGTGACTTGACAGCTGGTAGCATTTAATTAATAGCAGTGCAGCAAAAGCACACACCCACTACTTCGTTTTTATTCTGGAACTTCTATATTAAGGTTTATTGCAATTACACAATGTTTAATCAGGTATTGGTGACCTAGCTTTTCTTTAGACAAAAAAAAAACCCTGAAATAACAGTAAGATGAAAATACTTGAATAGTTGACATCACATGCAGAAGAATGGGTTTGCTTCATGGGCTTCCCCCTGCCCTGACTTTCAGCTCTGGTACTTTATGTTCTCCTTAGCTAAACACCACTGCAACAACTGTGATATTTCACTCAAAAGCTGTATGCCTTTTAACATTGCCTGAGTACCCTCCCTGTAATTTGTTGTAACACACACAGGATCCCACTAGAAATAACACACTGTTAATACTGAACAGATATATAAATGTTAGCGTTGCTGACCTCATTATAGGGAGTATCTTGCATCCCAGAGTCTTCCTTCATAGCGCCTTCTTCTTTAATGTTGGGGGTAATGCTCAGAAAAGCAGGCCATCCCATGGAAAATAAGCCTTGAAGTGCAAGTCATAAGAAAGGCTATTAATGACTGAATGACCAGATACTTCAAGAAGTTACTAGATGCCATTAAAACAGAGCTGATGAGTTCATTTCTTTCACAGCCCACGTAATGAAAAGCACAAATGGAGCTCATTGAATTTATGAGACTATTTCACATTTTGCTTAATGATATAAATTCACTTCTCCAGGCAGAGGGGAACAATAGCATTTTCCTGATGCAGTGTTACTCCTCTCTTTGGCATTTTGTTTCCTGAGCTGTAAGTGCTGGCAGTCCTTGCAAAGTTCCACATGCAACACTCCTTTGGGCACAGGAATGACACTCACAGGCTGAGGTGACACAACTCACACCTGGGGACCTGTCAGGTGTCCCAGGGGCAGAGTCCCCCAGGACTGCCACAGCCCAGGGGAGGTGGCTCTGGGGCATGCTGTGCCCATGCTGGGCTCCAGGCCATGCTGGCAGTGGCCAGTCCTGCCCTGGGTCAGCAGTGCTGCCAGGGCCCCAGCCAAGGGACTGCCTTGCAGAAAGCTCTGGCTGGTGGCAGCAGCTGCGGATGGGAAGGCTCATAACAAATAAAACTCAGCTTAAATTGAGTATTTGCTAAGATGAGACCTTAGTGCCATGGTTGCAGCAGAAACAACTTGCACAGGCATCACACTTTACAGATCAGGGTCTGCCCTGCAGGGATTTTACTACTGTTCTGCAGTGGAGAAGGTAAAGCTGCCAGGGAAGTGACAAACTCCTGGCAAGGCCCATGCTTAATTTAAAAGTAGGAAAATTCTACTATGCCTCAATTAAAAAAGCTAATCCATAAACACTGAAATGGGAGCCTCCATTCTCTCTCTCAAGTTTTGAAAACCATTTAAGTACAGGTTTAAAATCACCCAAGTTCTTCACTCTAGCTACTATAATCTTTATTCAGGCAAAGTCTTTTACCACTGAACAGTCTCACAACTACTGCTCTTCCCAGAAAGCTTCCTTCTAAAAGGATGCATTTTTTTATCTTGTCCACAGACCCTTCCAAATGTATTGAAGGACTATAGTCCTTCCAAAACTGTTTTCTCTTTCCCAGATATTTGCCCTTGACCCTGGAAATTGCTCTTTGTGGAAATTGCTAACATAAATCATGCTGAGAATTACTGTGAAATACAGATTTCATAAACTAAATAACCATTTTCATAGAAGCATTGAAAATATAAGCCTGCATTTTATTTTAAAAATAAATATCATAGATTAAAAAACTCCTTTATCTATACCAAATTACATACGGATAACCAGATATTAATGCCATCCCCCTGCCCTCCCAGCTTTGGATAGCCAAGGAATTGGACATGGATTTGCATGCTAAACACCAATTGACCCAAGAGGGATTTTCCTGTTGCAAAAGCCCATAACAGAGACATTCTGAGCAATCCATCAGACCAGCCACAGAGCATCAGGAAAGGAACTTGTGATGTTTCTGACATTGCTCTCTATAACAGCCTTCAACATGCACCAGAAACAGTTTTGATTTGGTTGATATTTTTCCCAGATCAGTTGGAAAACAGTAGTTTGATCTCCTAATCAGGTTATTTGACCCACAAACAGGCACGGTTAGATCACTCACTTCCTCCATTGTGAGTTGTTAGTAACACATTACTATCAGAGACTTGAGCATCTTCCAGGAGCATACGTGAGGTACAAATCTTTTCCATTTTCCAGTAACCTATGATATTGTAAGATGGTATTAGTACACTGCTACTGGTATGTGTTAATACATGCATATTTAATAACAGACTAACAAGTGAAGCATTCTCTATTAGCACTAGCTTGCTAAACATTTAATTAAACCTCTGCACAAAACACACTTTTACTGTTCCAGTCTAAGACTAGCATTTATGATATATTTTAAAAATAAAACATTTTGGAAGAATTCAAGCTGCTTTAAGAATACTTTACATATAAGGAAGGAAAGAAGGATAGCCAAAAATTATTTTGAACAATAATATTTATAGATACACGGTTGGTTTTGAATACATTGCTCTTACCTTTTCTCTTCAGGTACTCTGCAATGAGAGCAGCAATATGAATATAGCACATAGCAGCCTGTAGTGAGAGACCAATATACATGGATATGTTAAAATACCCTGAATTACAGCATACATGTGATAAGGAACATATACTTTCATCACTGTCAAGTCATGAGGCAGAAAAGGGAAGACAAAAGTAATCTAAGAAAATAAAGTATTAAATTGTGAAATCCTCCTCAAATGTAAATTTCATGAGCTGTCTTATGTAAATGCATAGATTTTCTCAAGAAAACCATTAAGATGACTTAACAAATAAGGTATTCCTGGGTTATGCAGTGGAATTTTGCATCACCCATTTAGTCTTTGATGACAATGACAACACATTATAAGCAAAGCTCCTCTCCTAGACTGTAGTGGGGGAGAAGAAAATCCTTTATGTGAGTTACTCACTGCTCATAACCCCTTCTACACCACAACTGCTGTGCCTGTAGCAGAGGTGCCAAAGTGACACTGCCCTCAGCATCTCTGTCAGACAGTTTTTCAAGTCTTGCTCCAGCATGCATCATGTACTCATGATCAGGCAAGCTGCGATGAGCATATCACATCTCCAGGTGTTTTCAAACCTCTACTCATCTGATTTCAAATATATGAGAGAGACTGTATGATCCTCTTAACTCACTACTGTTGTCGGTCTTCCAAAGCCCTTTCCATCAGAACAGCTCAGCCTAAAGACAAATGTATTTGCTGTCCATTTATTTACATTACCTCTGATAAATCTCCATTTCTCGCGTGAATCTTGGCCATGCTTTCGAGCCATGTCCTGCGTAACTCAGGAGTGCTGGCATAGGAATTTGCTAGGCTGTACTGCAGATCCACCAGCATCTCAGGGTCCTTCTCATGCTCCTTCATCTGAGCTGTGGCCATCAAAACCGTCCTGATGCGCTTGGTCAGATCCTTCACCTCTGCTGGGAAATTAACGTTCTTTGGGAAAGATAAGCAATGCATCACTGAAACCATCCAAAGAGCCACATGCTGCACCCCTGAACAAGCTGAAGTTCTGATTACAGAGGACCTCCATCCCCTTCCCTAGCTGGGCAGGCTTTGGAGCAGTCACAGTGCCAGAGCATGCACACATTGCACACAAACCCTGGATGTTTTCTCCTGATGTGTCACAGATGGCTCAAGTCAGTCACCTGTTCCACTGCCCATGTGCAACAGCTCTGCTGAAGTCAGGGAACTGCAACAGGTCTTCATCAATTGCTTCCTGGGTCCAGCCAAAACTGGATCCTTGCACACTTTCCTCTGAGAAACAGCATTGTGTGCTATAGATAGTCCTGCTTAACTACACTCCCAGCATGTTTCACCATGGGAATAAAGCACAAGTCTGGCTCCTGACCTTCTCACACTGTGCTAGATTAAAACAGAGTCCTTATATTACTCACACCAGCTGTTCTCAACATATTTAGCTCAGCTCTCCAGTTTTTCTTTTTCAGATAAGCAGTGAAGTACATTTGTTTTCAGACTAATTTCCATCCTTTGCTTTGTTTAAAGGCAAAACATTCAGAAAAAGTATATGAAATTAAATACTCCCTCCTCTATGTCACACAGAGATGAGTAAATCATAGAAGCAGTGTGACTGACTGCAGTGCTATGAAATTAAAGCTGGACTTCAAAAAAAAGTAGAATTGTAATGACATCCTATTAAATAACACATCAAATTACTTCTGCTAACTATCTACCAATTTGCTTATGCTAATTTTATTATTAATCTCAGTGGAGATACCCTAAAATCACCTTCAGAGAAGGACAAAACCTCCAAAGTATAAAACTGAAAATGCACATTGACACATGTTTGGACAAGAATTGTAAAACTTAAACACCAGAATCTTTTTTCAATAAATTTTAAGTAAAGAAAATGACTATAAGAGCAGCGGTAACTCATCTAAGAGTATACCTTCAGTGGGTTAGCAAGGTCTTACAAAACCCAACTGTTGTGCCTGTTTTTGCAGGCATCATGTACTGAACAGAGGAAAGGGAGCAACTGTAGACTAAAAATTGTTTGTTAACTGCAACTGTGTTCCATTAGTCCCAATGCATGAACTCTGACATGAGGCAAATGAACAAAATAAGCAATAAATAACAAATAATACAATTTCCAAATAAAAATATTTTTTGTTTAAAAATTATTTTCAGTTATTAAGCTTCTGAATCACAAACACCTTCATGAACTTCAGATTGTCTGAGAAAGGCACTTTATGAATGCATAAATCACTGGTTAATAGAGCCAGCAATTTTATTTACTGAAACACTTGCTCCAGTGAAATTGTTGACCTTTTACAAGAGGTAGTGATTGACAAAAAATGTTTCTTACTTTCATCTGCTTGTCTCCATTAGCAAAATTATTTATAATTGCGAGTGAATGTTGAAATCGAGATCCGCCAATCCCTGCATCCGCTATCAGCTGGCTCACTGCCTTGATGAGCTGCACAGGGGGAGCAAACAGGATGCAATTAGCAAAGAAATCAGAGTTTCAGAAGAGTTTTTAACCCCTCTTTTGGCATGACTTGATGTACCAGGCCAGTGTAATTTCATACCTGTCTTATGAAGGTAACATGTACAAAGGTAATCTTTCAAAATTTTGTAACTGCTCACATTTTGCAGTGTAAATATGTTATTACTGGACTTCACATGTCTGTTCCTGTACTCTCAGATTCTGTTTAGTTCCTTCATCAGCTGTGTTCTAACTGCTGTAAACAACATGTGAGTCAAGAATAGCCATTAATCTGACAATGCAGATATGTTCACAGCTGTTGTCTCTCCCTGGAACAGAGCTGAGCAGCCCAAGAACACCAGAGAATCCAGGCCAACATCAGACTTGGCAGGAAAATCAAGCTGCCACAGAGAATTGCCTGTCTGAGGACTGCAAAAGGATTGCCTTGCTTCAACACATAAAAAATAAAGATAAAAACGAATGCACATCAGTTAAATACTGATGATCTCACACTTCACATACCTGTAGATGGGATCTGACTATTGATTTCTGCTTGTTAAATTCAAAGTTCTTCCTCATGAAAAAATAAAGAAGAGCAGATGCTTCTGTCTGAGTTGAACGTGACCTGTGGTTACAGCACTTCAGGATTTCATAGCAGAGGGAACCACAGAGATCTGCTTGTCCTTGGAAGAATGCTGATGGGAACTATTGAAAAAAAAGTGTGAATATGTTCAGTACTACTCTCAGGTCTTGGTGCAGTTATTCTGAGTTAACAACTTTTTCTTAACCTTTCAGTAACTCTCCCACAGTTACTCATACCAGGGTTTAAACTAAACATAATCCCACAAGCAAATTAAAATTAATTAAGAACTATACTCAGATTTTTGTACAAACACTGTATGCCATCCAACTGGCCTCTAGGAAGCTCAGACAGCAGCTGGCACACAGCAAGGAATCTGCAAAGAATGCATGACAGCTAACCAGGAAAAGCTGAGGGAGTTCTGCATGGTTATAAAAGCTGTTCAGCAGAAGGAAAATACTTTGAGTAGAAGGGTCAGTGAACTTCCAGAGGTCAAGGGTTTGAAGAGTAGGAGACAACAAAGGGCTCTCCAAACCATACCCTCTGTTACCAGCAGGATGAATGTAATAGAAGACTGAAGGAGGAGAGGGGAAATGTACATATGGGCTATAGATCTTAATTACTGCCTGAAGGACTCTCCTGCAGGAACTACAACTGATCCCTGCTCCCACAGAACCATGAAAGGAGAATTCAATCCCAAAAGCTACAGGATAAATGAGAAGGGCAATTCTGGATATTTATCCATTCTCCCCACTCTACAGAGTTCTTCCATTCCCAGCTGTCTGGTATGTCATTTAAAGCTGTCTGTGGATGGTTTACTTCATATTTCCCCCACGTCCTCAAGCAGCACTACTAGGAGAAGCATGATTTCCTCCTTCTTTCCCCTGAGACAACAACCAGAGGGAGGCCACATGCTGTAAACTCAGCTACACTCTTTGTGTTTCATAGAAACATTTAGCAACCAAGGCCAGCTTTGCTTATTCTCACTTCCCCAGAGCAATTGTTATGTGAGTGCTACATTCTGGTTGATTTCCAGAGGATCTCATCTAAGCCTGTGACTTGGAAATTGTGAAGCCTTTGCAGCGGGCACCAAGTGCCTAATTGCCCATGACAATTTACACAAGTGCAAAAGAAACAGTTTAACACGTAACCATATCATTTCCTTTGTTCAAAACCAGGTATTTGTAAAACTGTATTAGTGTGGTGAAGTTCCTCTGGGGACAGCAGTAATCATTCACTGCTGGATTCTGCAAACCAGGTATCTGCCACAAAGGCCATGGACCTCTAGGGTTTCAAGCTTTCTTCCATATATGGTAAAAGCAGGAAAGTCAAGGATACACCACAGAGCTGGACATCACTTATCTACTTACATTAAAACTTTCCCCTTCTTAGTAAATTTTTCCATTTCAAAACAGAACTGCTTCTTCAGACATTGTGAACTTCTAACTTTTAATCAGCAATAAATCAGACCATCCTTGTCAGGAATAAGTATTGATAGAGTAAGTTCAGACTGCCAAGTGTCCAATTGTCCCCAAGCTGTGCTTGATGTAACATACTGATAGGCATGACTAACAGAATAAACCCAGTTACCTTGCCTACAAACAGCCGTAGAGCAGCAAAGACGTGTTTGAGAGCTGCTGCTGACTGGTTGATTTGCAAAAAGAGCATGTGTGTGTCAAAGACTTTCTTCATCAACACATTCTGGCAATCAGATTGTTGGAGCTGCCTCTGAAAAGTTCACAGACAAGACAGGACATTGTGGTTATTGAAGTGAATAAACAGGAGGAGGATCTGCTGGATATTACCTTGGAGTGCTCCTACAGAGGTGACTTTTTCAATGTAAAATTTCTGCAGATGATGCTTTCCCAGCTAGCTGCAGACTCTTGCAGTTTTTCAAGAAAAGCAGTTTGCTCTGCCTGTACTACTCCTGGTTTGCATACATTTTATTTAAGGGTTAGGGTGACACAGAGGGAGCACTAAAATGTGAAAGGAGCTGTTTGCTCTATTGTGGCTGTGAGACCTTCAGGAAGTCATCTGGGCTTGCAGAAGCAGTCTGAGCAATTTTTAATAAGGCAGAGGATTCACCTGACTTGCAGAGATAGAGATAATAAGCAGTTTGGAAATCTGTTGTTGAAAATCTCTGAAATCTAGTGGGATAAGCATGATTGAGAAAAGGTGATGTAATGCTAGATGCAAGATACTTCCAAGCAGAGCAGGGTTGTACATAGCCCTGGATATGTAGGATGCTCCTCTTCCACCTACTTCTATTCATTTTGGGTACTATGAACTAATTCCCTTCTAAAAGACCTCCACTGAGGACTGGCATGTCTTGTTTCCCTATCCTGCTGTCCCAGACATTCCAAGTTTTCTGTGTACCTGCTCCTCCAGGCCTTCCTTTCACCCCATAAACCACCAGTTCAAGCAGAAAAGAAAACCAGCAAAACATACCTGGTGATTCAGAGTGTAAAGACACAATAGGTCAAGGATTGTGAGGGAAACTTCTGTAGCAATGTTTGCCTCTGTGTCTACATACTGTACAATGTCTGTTTCATTGGAGGTGCCTGCAGCATAAAAAAAGAAAGATGAAAAACAATCTCTTGAATGTCGTTAAAGATGATTTAATACTGCAATCTGGTCCTAAAGTCTCATCACAGCAGATATGGGGTCCTAACTGCACTTTCAATCAAAGGGGTGTTTTGAAGAAAACTGCTCATAGGAGATGAAAGGGGAAGAAATTTGAGACAACTCTCACCAACTGCACCAGTGATGTGAGTACATCCTTTCACTGTTTCTGTTCGTGCTCAAAGGAGGAAAGAATCCTAATTGGGATGTGGGATAGATTACTCCAATCTCATAATTTTAAGAAAAGGTCTGTATAGAGCCTGATCTAAATCCCAAAGAATTCCAGAAGGAAGTAAATAATTTCTGTACTTACTTGCAGTGCTACTATCTATCATCTGCAAGAGTTTGGGGTTAGAAAGTGCATTTTTGCCACGGATTATTGGTAATGTTTGCGATCTGTGGTGCTTGTGGCCATCATGACTTGAAGCAGAATGCATCCTGCAATTGAAAGGTACCATTAAGAACAGAAAAGAAGAATAAACTACCATGCCTATTCAGAATTTTCCATGTCAGTTACTGCAGTGCTTCTCAATGGCTGAATTAAACAAAATTATGCAAAATTCTTCGGAGAAACAAAGATGAAGGAAGTCAGTGAGGTGGACAAAACAAACATGTGCTGTGATTTCTTGTAATCACAGAGGACAAAACTTCCATTAAGCACTGGGAAAAAAAAAGCATCAACTTAAATAACTGGCTGATGATTAGAAAACTGTTTTTGGGTGAAGAAAAACTGAGGTAAGTTCTGTTAGCTCAGAATATTAGAAAAATATATCCTGTTCAAGAAAGAAATAATATAGTTTCTATGAGGTGAAAGAAATGATGACAGACAATGACACTAAAAATACATGAGTGCATATTCATGTGTTCTTTTAATCCTATTTGATGCTGACAAACATATTAATTTATAATGAGAAGCTTAGAACTAAAATACCAATGATTATTATAATTTTGGAAAGGATTTTATATTTTTGACTAGTGTAGAATTCAGGAATATTTAACATCTCAAAATTCAGGTAACTTTTAAAAATACTCTTCCTGTTTATTTCTTTTAAAAATGTAATTTCATAAATTTACATGATTAAAATTATTCTAGGACAGAATTACTCCCTGAACAACTCTAACCAACAGCTTGTAAGTCAAGTTGAAGAGACTCAACTTTTTTTACAGTTTCAAGCTCTTAGGGCCTCTGAAATTTGTTACATATTTTGTCAACCTCTTTTCAGTCAATGCTGTGACAGACTATGAGGGCTGGAGGGTGACAGCCCAGGCTGAGGGTTTATAGAGCAGGAAATCAATGTGCCATTACCATTGTGAGAGCAGCCCTGATGCCTGGCCAGAGGAGTTCGAACCTTTAAGAGTTCCATTATTCTGGGTAGCCTGGACAAACTTAAAAGCAGCTGCAACTTTCCTGTTGAGAGAAAGAGAAAATAAGTGTTGATCTGTTATGAAACATGACATTGATTTTGCCATGTTCCCTGAAGAGTAAATGCAGGCCTGACAAAACCTGTCGTGGAGCAAGAACTGGTTCATCCAGTGACCTTTAATTTTGACACTGCATGACATATAGATGAGTTCACAGCAGTAATATAAAATTAAAAATGAAACATCAGCTGAGACAAAGTGTGCATTCCACATTTCACAGCTGAACATGATCTCACATTTTTTCAGGGAAGCAGGAGATTTTTTATTTTATTGCTGTGAAACAATTATCTATGCCCATTAAAACTGTTCTTTCCATGACATGGATGGAAATACAGTATTCAAAGTTCCCTTGTTTGGCATATGCACAGAAATTGTGGTCAAGAACGGCCCCAGTATTTTGGGTTTTAAATGCAATAATGGTTATCACATCATGCTATTCATCCTTCATAGCAGGTATGTACTCAGATATGTAGAACATCACAATAACATCATTTGCATAAAAGAAAAAGTGAAGCAAACACTGGCTTCAGTTCCACAAGGTAATTATTTCAAGAGAAAATTGATGGATACACTGTTAAATCTGAGTCTAAAATACGGTGTAATATTTAAATAGTGCAACGTAGAGTCTGTAACTACAGAATTACCTGACAATATTGCGTTTTCCTAGATATCTGAAATTTTGCAGGCAAACCCTGAAAGATAAAACAACACGTTTTATGGCTATTAATGGCTTTGTACTCATTAAAAAATACTGAATCTCAGTGCCTCAACGAGACCCATAACATATACACCTGTCAGTAAGCAAAAAGAATAGAATGCAGCAGTTCCCAGCCTAGGGACACATGAAGTGTGGCAGCACTTTGCAGACCCATGTTCTCTTTCTCCACAATTAAAGATTCTTTCCTGGTGAGATGGCAAAGGCAGAAACCTGGCTGCAAAAGCACTGCTTCTTCATCAGCTAAAGGTAAAGAACTCACATTTCAACTACAAGATGGTGAGGAAATTCCAAAACCAACTCCTTGCTGGATTCTGCAGTCATGCATAAATTGGATTGAGCAAATCACCCTGGGGATGTGAAAAGCAGGTCATCCTACATTATGTGACTTTTCTTATGGCTGGGAAGTTCTGAGGAGCTAAATATTATTCTCAAGGGAAGAACAGAATCTCAACACCAAATGGGAAACCAATATGAAAATCTCTTTTAGGAGGAAGACCAGAAGCATTACGACCCTTGTTCATGGAAATGAAAACATACTGGAGGATATATATCTTATTAATAATGTCTCATTTATGACTTTGGAAGACTATAGCACAATAATTTAAGATACAAGAGCTATCTCAGACTATTCCAATAGGTGGATAAACCCAAAGAGGAATTGTTTGCAGCCAGAACTTTAGAAAATTC
Organism: Toxostoma redivivum; assembly: GCA_013397375.1. Lineage (NCBI taxonomy): Eukaryota > Metazoa > Chordata > Aves > Passeriformes > Mimidae > Toxostoma > Toxostoma redivivum. The sequence continues at coordinate 1,135,074 of VXBI01002221.1, read as the reverse complement.
AACACAAAAATCAAACATCCACAAAGTAAACTTACTCTAAAATGCTGAAAAAGTCTGTTATTTCTGAGAAGGGTGCTCGCAACCAGTAGGAAATCAGTGCATCTAAGGGGAGATATTAAAATACATTATGTATTTGTTACAGGGAATTAAACTTAGCCCAAAGCCTATAAAAAAACACAGATAATTATTCTAATTTAATGTTCACATGGATTCAGCATTCACAGTATTTTACAGCAACATAATTAAGTAAGTAAAATTAAGTAATCAGTGCACAGTTTTTACCTTCGGAAATTGTTTTCATAATGTGAAGGAAGCACATAAGAAGACTTCTAGTTTCAGCTTGATCCAGTTTGTCAAAACGAAGAGTTGACCCAATCAAAGACAAAGGTCTCATGATCTGTTGAGGTGACAGCAAAGGGCCTCGCTAAGTACAGTGATGGAACTCCCACCTCTAGCAAGCATTTTCAACATTTGCACATGTACCTTTTCACACGTGTCAGTTCTCTCACTGTTTTTTTCATTGGTACTTGGGTTAGATTCAAGACTTGCTAAGGAAGCTCTGGAGTCAGCATGGTTTGCTGCAGAGATAGCTATTGATGAAAAGGCTGTAAATGAAAGTCACAGCAAACATGCTAAACTAAAACATTTATGGATACAAAAACTAACAAAAAAAATGAAGAACTTAAAATGTGTCACATGCTGGATTGAGACAAGTGCTCTGAACTTCCAATAGCAAAGCTATTGATGGGTATGTTTAGTACTGAAAACATGCAACAAGTCAAAGTTACAATGATTCAGTTTGCCATTTTTCATGGCATTAAAATGGCCTGTTGCATTCTGTGAGAACTGACCTAAAGACACAAAAATCAGTGGAAAGATGCCTGAATTCATTTCCCTGAATTCTGAAATGGGATTTGGAGGTACTGAACAAAGTAAGTTGTGTTTCTACTCTTCCATTAAGTCTGGAAAAACTATGAATATTTGCCTCCATGAGACATAAGAGGTTTTCAGGAGAAACCTTGGAACTATTTTTAAGTCAGGGAGAGACAATGAGAATTAACTCAGGCAAAGGGATTTCTTAGAGCCTGAATACTGGCATCATTCCAAAGCAGGAGAGTAAGTGAAGCAGTGGAAGTAGAACAGCTTCACAAGAGAAAGTCAATCCAAAGACACCCAAAGGGAAGAGAAACATTGCATACCATGTTTCCCTGGATACAGTATAAAAAAAGTTAATGATATCCTCCATGAATTCTAAGCAGAAAGCACAATGGATTGAGATACACACAGATCTGCCCATATGTGTTCAATCTGTCATTTGTACCTGCAATAGAGTTCAGAACATCTTTGGAAAAGGAGGTGTCCACAGAGTTTGCATGTTTCATTGCTGTCTGGCTCTGAAACCCTCCAGCCGTGCTCAGGTCATCCCTGGATCCCTGTATTTGAAAGAAACAGAACCAGCTCCAGTATATGACTCAAAACTTGGATAATGACAGCACACCCAGGAGGCTTTACTAAGACCCCGAGTTTGAGAACCTATTTTCAGTTCTTTTGACAGGACAGCCTTAAAGGATCAAGGCTTGCCATAATATGCTGGAAAGTTACCTGCAGTATGAGACTCTGACCGTGGAAGCTGTAAAGGTCTAGTCAAGTCTAACTAGCGTTCGTTCTGAAACACGAACACAGCACTGGCAAAGGAACATTAATTGCCATTGGCAATGCTCAAATGAAATGGGTTCATTTGCTGGAAGGACTGAAAGACACAACACCTCTGCAGAAATCTGCTTCTAGTTTTTAAAGCACATAATAACATATCTTCTATGAAACAAACGTATTCCTCCAGATGTGCAGTTTATACAGACATTTTCTGTGGCAGTAAAGTTTTTTATGATATTTCTGTACTCCGTCCCTCCTACAGTTAACTGTATGCATTCCCTCTGCCTCCTGGTATAGCTCACATACAGCTCCCTCACCTGTACCATCTTTGGGTACACAAAGTGGTCCTGCAAAGACTCTGTGGGCAACGGGAGGTTTCCTTTACACCGTTGTGTCCCAGCCTCCTGTGGCAGAGGTACTGGACACATTATCTGGGGCTCCAAATCTCTAGCCCTGAATTTCCAGCCCTAGGACAGCAGCCCCCTGGGTCTGTTCCAGACCCCAATTCTGTTCCTTGACAGTACAGACTCCCAGGGTTCTACAGGTGCTCTGCAAATTCAGACTTTCCAAATTAAACTTTGCAGATGCAAATATATCAGCAATTTCAGAACTATATTCTGCTACCTAACTGGTGACCAGCATAAACTTGGACTTCTTCCCACTGGGCCAGACTGGCTCACTTTGATCATTTGGTGCTCCCAAAAAAAAAAAAAAAAATCACAGTAATTACCTGATTGGAAGTATTGATATTGAAGAGGAACATATCTTTCATGTAAATCCTTGGCATATTGTCCAAAAGCATCCCATAGAGTGGCATATACAGGTTTGCAATTTGTGCTTGTTTGGCCTAAAAATAAAAGATACAACAAAATCTTAAAGAAACTAAGAAAGACACACATTGCTAAGGAAGTTTCATGTATGTTTAAGTACTGTATGAACAAGCAAATAAAAAACAAACAGTTTCTTTACCGGCTCTGCATATCGATCATCAAAGGAATGCTTGGCCATCAAGTTTTTGAGCACAGCCAAAGCCAAGTGCCTGATATCCTGGTCCTCTTGCAAGGCAAAGCCAACCTCCCTCAGCAGGACTCCAATCAGGAAATGCTTACGGCAAAACTCATTGGTCAGTGTGTACTCTGGAATGTCTTGGACTAGAATGGACAAGAAGGTTTAAATTAATATTTAGGCTACATACATCCTCCCCCCACCCCTTAATTTGCTAAATGTTCAATCCATTGCTAAACCTTGATTTCCTGGTCTGACTGCCTTATTCTGCTCCTTCAATTTTCAGAATGAACTAATCTTATGTTATTATCTCTTGAAATCATGCAGTTCTTACTATTTAATAATAAGAGATGATTTATATACATGTTCCCACATGAGAATCTCAACTGTTTGCTCATTAGACTATTGACTTCTTGGAGGTACAAAGTCCAAACTGTTGTTTCCCAAATCCTAAGATAGAAGAGTTTTAAAACACAGAGGCTGAGAGCAATTCCACTTCCGAAAATGCTAAATAACTTCTGTCTAAGATTTTCCACAATGCAGTGGTTGAAGTAAAATTCTGCTCACGTATGCAATCATATTGCTCATACCTGATGTTCGATATTCCTGTGCTGATTCTGAAGGCGTCACAGTGTCTTCATTATTCGTAAACATAAGAAAATGGGCAAAAATAATGCAATTTTTAATTATTTGTAAAACAATACTTGCTCAGTTTTAAAACAATTTAACTCAAATTTGAACTAAACAGCTTCTACTGTTAAAAAAAGCCCTGAGTGTCAAAACGGAATTAATTTTTTGAATTAAAAAGGAGTTTGAGGTTAAAAAGGAGATGAGAACCTGTTGTTTGAGTTGTACCTGTTGAAATCCTTTCCTAGTTCACCACCTCCCAAGGCTACTGCAGTAGCCTTACTGATTTAGTAAATCAGTCATCACAAAAATTCCAGTTAAAACTTCCAGTGAGAAGCTTCCACCTCCCACTCCCCGAGCTGCCAGAGGTTCCATTTATTTACAGGCATACTGAAATAATGTTATTTTTATCACACTGCTTACGTACCACACCTGAAAAGCTGTTTGGGGCTTCTGAGCCTGATGCACAGAACAGCTCTTGAGAGAGTTATTTATTATCTTCTCTTTGAACCTCCCAACAATTCTCCCAACTGTTGTACAGAAATCCTCCTGAGGGGGGCCTTACCAGGAATGTTTGAAGACCGTATGGGCAGGCACAGAGGGATAAAGTGCTCATGGTGACAGACTTCTTGGAGAAAGTCAAATTTGAACTGGTGTAAAGTCTGAAAATCACAACAAGCAATGGTTCAGTTCACATTAAAACATGGAAAATGGTAAGACAGAGCTCCACTATTGCTTATCTCTACCTCAAACTTCACACTTACACTCAACAATGAAACCTTAGAGCTTGTTATGCCAAGCTGCACAAACAAAAACATGTGGTTTTCATCTCCGTTATCGAAAGAATTTGTCACAGACAAATAAGCTTTCTGGATTTTTAAACTATGATTTTTCATTGAAGATGTAGTGATAAACCGAAGCTTGATCCAAATTAAATATTTAAGGTATCCTTAAAGCTACACTGGATCTTTTGATGACATATACTATAGCACTGAATCATAGTGAAGTATCTTCTCCAGTCTACAGAAATTTTGAATTCTCATTGTTATCATGACTTTTTAATTTTTTTTATAAAGTTTCAGCCACACAGGTCACACCTAGAGCTCACTGACAGTAGTAAAAACTTCCTCTGTTGATGCCAATGAGTTCCACCTCCAAGGGATTTGGGTAATGTATAGTTTTGATATTATTTCTTTAATATATCCCTTCAAAGAAGCCATCCAGATATTTTTTGGAGCCTTGCATCTATCTCAAGAATTTATCTTTCCTTCTGTAATGATGTGACATTGAGATATAAAGATAATTCACCATTTCCAGCAACACTTTATTATTATTTATTATTATTATTTCCATCATCTCATCTCATTGTCCTCAGTTGCCAAGAAGTCATTCTCAGTCATTCAGCAGCAGGGTTACTCTGAATGCCCTAGCACTAGAAAGCACTTGTAAAAGTCTTTTAATTCACACTAAAATTGAATTGTAGCATTTCTGCTGCCACCATCAGGCTGGGATACCTAGAACATGCACTTTTTTGAGTCTACCAAGTAGGGATGGTAAGGAATTTTCCCCTAAAATTTTTATTGCACTGTGGTACCTCTTCAGGAATACAGCATGGTAGCTGGATGTGCAAATGGCAAATAAAGAAGTGAAACATCTGAAATGTGTTTCCCAGGAGGAACTGTGACATTTTGAGGGAACACAGCAATGAACTGATTTCTAATGAGGTATTTCAAGTTCTGCATAAATATTTCTCAAAACAATATTTAAATGTCAAAATATGGAATACCATAAGGGATATTTCTGTGGAACAGAAATTATGGTACTCCATCCAGAATTACAAGAAATTCAAACTGCACTGCTACAGACTGATACACCCACAAGACATTCAGTCAACAATATACACTGCTAAATTTTCTGAAAAGAACAGGTCAGACTGCAGTATCTTTTTTTGACACATAAATAATCCAGTTAAAGAGGCAAAAAACACACAAAAAGAAAACTTGCAGCGCATTTAGAAGACTGAGTCTTGCTTAGGATTAGACTGAAATGAAAATGACGCAAGGCCACTCCTTGAGGTCAGAAACCTCTGACTTTATTTTGGGACTATTGTTTCCAAGTGCCACAAAGCCTGCTCCAGCTGCTCATCTGTCACAACTCCACAGTGAATCTGCTCCCACACACGCTGGCAGATGGATCTGGAGGGATGCTGGCAATGTTCACACACTTACTGCCAAAAAGGTGCTAAGTACTGCTCTGCACACTGATTAATCTCAGGCTTTTCCACTGACCATTAATGGGCTTTTTTAATTAAACATCTGTTTCTCTGGTTCAATGTATTTAGGGAAGTTCAGAATGTGGAAACAGTTTTCAGATTGCATAATATTATTTACAGAATTACAGACTTCAGGCTATGACATTAATAACTGAGAGACTCCATTCTACAGCTGTTTCAGAGATTAAGTGAAAGACTGAGTTCAGAATGAAGTTGGTTTTAGTAAAAAGCAAAGCAGACCTGGAATAATCTCATTCTTTAGCTACAAATGCACATATTACCAGTAAAAAATTATAAAAAGTTAATGGATGAAAGCTTTGTGAGCTTTTTGGGGAAAGATGAATCATTCAAAGTTTATATCTTGACTACATTGTGTTACTATATATATACTCATAAACTCTGACAGGGAAGAGAAAAAGCCTGTGACTCATCCTGGTGGATGAAGAGCAAAGGAGTCATGCTGAATAATCCTGCGACCTCTTGCTGTTTAAAATTTATTTTTCAAAATATATCAGTGACTATTGGGGGTATTACAGAAGAAATTCAGGCTGCAGGGAATTCTCCTCATAGCCAGCACAAACTAATTTGGAGCAGATTTGCCTTCTTGCATCATCAGTGAGGTAAGAGCAAGGCATTCACACAGAGTAAAGATGTTACAGTCTCACTTGAGTTTACACAATAACTTTTTCATTTGCTCTTACTTTATTCTCCTCAAAGAAAATTACTGCCAACTTCTGATGATACTTACAGACAAGTGCACTTGCAAAGAATTAAAGCTTAAATTCAGTCCTTTGGATTCTTTGGACTGAGCAGTGCAGTGTGGTCTTGCAGGTCTCACTGAGTAGTTGTCTGAATACGGCTATTTACTCCCAGAGAAGGGAACACATGGATTAAACCCAGGAGGATTTAATCCATATTTACTCTAAATATTTTCACTGACTTGAGTTCTGAGCCTGGTGAAATCATGGATTCATAAATAGTTTCAATATAAAAAATATTCTGCTAGTCAGTCACTTTAGAAAAAACAGACACAAACAAATAAATCAGAGCCATACCTTGCTGTCTCCAGATGCAAACATGCTTATATAGTTGTTGACCATCCTGAACACAAATCCACGATCCATAAATGTAAAACAGCGCTAAGAAAGGGAAAAAATTAATTATTATTTTATAGGAAAAAATCCAATATATGGCTTCAGTTATCTGGCTGATCACTTTGTGACACTTGTACACTGGAATCATGTACACAGATGAGGTAAGTCTTAGGCAGGTCAAGGAACATCAGGGACCTGGTGAAATCTCCCTTCAAATTTATCTTTCTTTTCAGTAATAATGAATTAATCAAACTTTTCATTTTCACTGTGCCTGCATCCTAAAGTAAGGACCACAGTGTACAGTGCACTCGAGAAAGCTTCTCTAGTGGCAGTCACTCCTGTATGGCAGCACTGCATCCATCACTGGAGGTGGCAGGTGATGGGAGCTGAGCTGAGCATCTCCCTCAGTGACAGGGCAGGGACTGCTGAGGAATCAGCCCAGCCACAATGCTCATTGTCTGAGCTGTGTTCTCTCTCTGGGACAAAGTGTGACACCACTGCTTTATGATGAGAACACAGCTCTTCCTGACCGGTGGGGCTAAATATGCCAGAAGGTTTAAAGGTTTTGAGGGCTTTGGTTCTGCAGTTACTGATGTTTTCCTTGCAGAGTCAGCCTACAAGGGTAGAGAATGCAATCTTGAATTCCCTCCTTCTCTGCAGTTCCTGAACTCTGCAAAACTAGCAAAGCCTTCTGCTACACACATTCAAACATGATTCCTTGATTAGGAACAATTAATCCACCCACAGTCATTCAGAATTCCAGCATTTAAAAAAAGAGTATTAGCTCAAGTCTAACTGAAGTCGCATTCCTTACCAAATGTTTTAACTATTTGAATATAGTGTAAGAATCTGCAAAACTGGAAACCTTTGATTCTTTAAGAGTATAGACAGAAATTACAATTGCTTTAGAGCAGATTTACATGAAGCTCTTGCATCCTCAAAGACCAACTGAATAATCAGTCACCACTGAATTTATAAACTGAGCCATCATCCACTCAGAATTGGCTTTACTCCCTTTGACTAGACTAGACTAGTCTAGAGTTTGTATTAAATATGGGGAAATAAGTGCATGTGCATAATGATAGAACACCTCACCTTGAGAAATTTGGCAGTGCTGTAGTTTGCATTCCTGGTTTCCTCAAGAGCATCTCTGTACTTCCAAACAACATGGTCTGCTAAAATCATCACAAGTGTGTCCAGCTCAGTTTGAAATGATTCTGGAAACCTCCGAGTTCGAGAAACCTAAGCAGGGAACAGAACATCAAACATTCAGGCCAAGAATAAAGTCAGTAAACCACAGGCCATTCAACATAGATGAAAAATATTCCTAGAGTTCCATGGATCCCTTCTAAGCACAAACTCCAAATAGAAGAATCTGGTCCATAGGAAAGTGGAAAACATGTCCTCAAACTATCCTCAATCTATCTTAGTACAATCAAGAACAGGCTGGAGTCTAGGAGGTAATATATTGTTTTCGTAGGGCAACCAAGTATTTTACCAAGCATCACAGGATTTATTTTATTAGCCAGTAAAGCAGTAAAGTTCAAGTATATATACAAGTGTATTTGCCAGGAATCTGCAATTTATATTTTCCCTAAGAGATTTTGTATATGAACTTACCTTTGTTTTGTTTGTATCAACCAAGTGCTGCGCCATTGATTTTAAGATGACTGCAAAGAAGAACCAGGAATGCTGTTCAAAAGAAGGAAAAGAGTGGAATAATGATTACCTGATAAGCACTTTATGATGCATTACCATTCCTTACAGATGGATTGCATGTCTCAGTAATGCACTGTGTTAAAAACTATGTGACAAATAAATTAAAAAATCTAAGTGCCACATATTTGAGTAACACTGGATCATGTCCTTAAGAGAGGTAAAGCCAGGCATTTTGTCACTGTGGCTTTTTGCAATAAGGAGCCTCCAAGCACCAATCCTACAAACCTCCCATTCCTACTGAGCATTGTCTGCATGATTTGCTCACAGGGAACAGGCAGAAAGGTGTGATGCAGAGAATAACCTGCCTTGTGACTTCCATCAGATGGGTAATTTGGCACAGAATAGGATGGTACTTGAACAGCTCTTCAAATATCATTTGAAATATTGAACAGGTACAATACAGATTAATATCTGCGATATATGCGAAACAAATACACTTACACGCTTACACATTGCAAAAAAACCCCAAACGACCCCACAACAAACCCAACCACAAGCATTTTTTTTAAGTCAGGATTTCTGCAGGCTTTCTGCTTTTTTCAGACTAATATGTTGCTAATGGCTTAATAAAGAAAATCAGAACTGCTTTATTTTAAACAGGTAAACACCTTTTTGCCTATGGGAAGTCCTGGGCTGGACTGGGTAGCTCTTGTACCATAACCCAGAGGCATAGGGACAGAGCTTACAGATATATGAATTTCATACATATCAATATTTCCCTTGCATCTTCCAAGTTAAAAATCAGAACAGAGTATCCTAAAACTAAATTGCCCACATCATATTGTGTAAGAACTAGGTCTCAGGTTCTGACTGTGCTGTAATAGACAGGAGGAATTTTATTATGCAAACCACAGCTTCTTGAGATGTGTTATGCTGAGAACCTGCAGCAGCTCTGCTAAGTCTAACTGTTGAATAACTGCAGGATGTGATTTGCACAAAGGTCATACAGGGAAAAGAAAGAAGAGAAAGACATAAAACTACAAATGTGCTAATTCAAGCTATCACTCACCTTTAAAACCTGTTTCACAGTTACTTGTTCATTTGACTTCAGGAGACCAGTCACATTCTTGGACAGCTCCTCATGGACAGTTCTGTCATCAAATGATTTGGTCCTGAACACATACTGAGGAAGAAAGAAAAAAGGAAAACTTTCAAAATGTGCATTAAGATAAATACAAAAAAGCCTCAGTAGGAGATGATAAATTATTTGTGTATCACTAACAGCTGACAAACTTTACTGCCAAAAGATCTTGACTGAACAATCCATTCACATAAAGTTTAATTTCCCTGGCAGTAATGGCACAACACTGCTCCCCTACAAAACCTCAGTTTTAAACACAGCTTCCTGTTGATTTCAGCTGAATGTGAATCAAGAGGAAATTCTGCTCAAAATCAGCACTATGATTTACTTTTCAATAGATGATAGGATCCCAACACCTCCAAACTGCCTTTCAAGCCATTTCACCTGGGAAGAAAAGAAAAAGCAAGCAGAGGAAGTGTGGAGGGTTTTCCACCCACTTAGTCCAGGTCACCTTTCACCTGCTCCTTCCTTCCAGTGGCAACAGCTACTCAGAGCTGGTAACAACTCTTCATCCTGAAAGGTGTAGAGCAGCACTGCAGCTGACTCACGGGCAACACAATACCCCTTGTAGAAACTGAGCCCTCAAGGGAGGAATTTACCAAGTTGCTAGGAACTCATAAACCTACCATGAGTGTTCAACGATTTAAGCTAATAATTTGGTACCACTGCACCTTCCCTAAGGCAAGAGCTCTGACAGGGCATCAGTTGGGATTCAAAAATCTTCTCAATCCAACCAGGTTGGCAAAATAAACAAACATCTCTTGCAAACAAGTTATTAATATTCAGCTTTGTTTCTACAGCAGATGCCATAAGCTTCTCCCTGTGCAGTTTGGCACTTCTGGGTCCAGTTATTTAAGTCAGTGTAATTTCACATTATTGCTGCATTGTGAGTCACAATTCTCGACTTACTTATTCCCAAAACAGCCTTTTTAAAGTAGGTATTTGTTTCCTTATGGATGGAAAACAAAGAGATTACCAGTTATTGGGTTTTGACTGCTGTGGAAATGAGCAAACAGACCAAATGGATTTATGGTGTGACTTAATGATCACCTGTAGTTTCAAGATTATTAGCTGGTCATGTAGCAGATACATATGGCAATTTTGAAAAGTTATTGAGTAGAAGAGGTTTTAATACCTGTTTAATTAACTACATTTACATGTTACATTGGTTATTTATTTTGGAGCCTGAAGAGCTCTGCTGGACCTCAACAGAATTCTTCTGTGCTTAAATTGGGCTACTTGAGACTTAAATTGAACTACTCAGAGGCTGAGGTGCATGACCTGTAAACACATACATTCATAAAGTAGGAAAGTAAATCCATGCCATACAAGTATCAATCAACAGTTGTCAACACTGAAATCAAAAGATTTTCCCCTTTAGCAGCCTAACTCCTATCACGTTTTCATATTTCTACCTATGAACATGCTAAAGTCTCCAGTTTATCAGGACTATATTTGCTTTCACTTTATTCCTCAAGTGAAACACCTCCCTCCAAGCTTAAGTCACAAATACTACTCATCATCCACAAATGAACTGTACTTTCTAAGAGCTACTTGTTGCACAGTGAAGCAGGATATCATTACAGACAGCATTCCACACAATTGTTTGTCTCTCATAGTTTCTTTCTATGACTGTGGGGATCTCTCATTGCTATCATGATCTCCATTAGTTCTGTCACCACTGACCTGAGCAAGACAAGAGACAAAACAATGGCAATATCTCCTTCAACTCTTTGAATACCCTTCAATTCTCCTCTATGAAATACACAGCTAAGTCAGCAAACATAACACTCAAAGCTATAACAACTTTCTCGCTACTGATTCATCAAGCATGACTAGAACAAAATTTACTATCCCTCTCCACTGCAATTAAAAGAGAGAAAAAACAACAAAGGGAAGGGAATAGTAAGTGTAACACCTTTAATGGGGTTCACTTGTCTATGGATTTTTCTGTCCATGCCAGTAGCTGCAGTTTATTTGTGCTCCTGCTTAAAAACACTGCTTCATAAAACTCTCAGCTCATAAAGCTGTTACCCAAGTGTATTAATGATGAGATAGCTGCTGGCCAACAGCATTGTTCATACTCATTTAATGGATGTCCAATTGATACAGATGACAAGGAGATCATCTTTAAAGGGGCCACTCTTTTGTTTTTTAAGTAACACTACAGATTGTCCACTCCAAAAAGCAAACTCCATACATAGTACCTACCCATATATATTCTAGTCTTCAAAACAATAAAAGATTAAAAAAGCTGAAGAAATAGAGAAAAGACACAGAATCTGAATTCCACAGAAAAGAATTTATATACAACAGCACATGCAAAAACAAGGGATCTTGAGATTAAAATAATGATTTTATAATCAAAAGTTTAGTTACAAAGTTTTTAGTTACAAAGTTATAGCTTCCTAAGAGCCATGAAACCATCTGACAACCATGAAGAGCACCCAGAAGTACCTTGTTCATAAAAGTTGTTACTTGTGGATCCTTCTCAAGGGACTGAAAGGAAAGGGATTCTAAGGGATCACCTTACAGGAGCAACCCCTACCTGCTTAACATAGATAGCCAGATATTTTATAGTGATAAATGTCATCACAGTCTAGAAGAGTGCTGCAGACTGCAAGCAGCATCAAATGTCTCACTGGTATCTATCTAGTTCAAGTTGCATGATCTTTCATGTTATCTCCCCCTTCCCTTCTCTCAAACCCTGCACAGTGGGAAATTCTCTGTTTAGCATCATTTCACAAAGACTGACACTAACCCTATACTCCTAAAAGCTCAGTGGTAGTACATTTGCATCAGGCTTTGGTTCTAAAATATAAGTTCCAGTTGTCAGCTGAATGCACTGCAGCTTCTCCCTCCTGTGCTTGCTCAACTTGGTGTTTTATGGAAAAAAAAGCTGCAGCAGCAGAGACCTGAGCAGCTGCTTGTCCTCAACAGAAAAGTTTTAAAGTTTCTTAACCAGAGTATCTCAGTGGCAGAAAGTTATGATGCAAATGCAGAAAAAGCTACAAACAAGTACAACTAAGAGTAAACAGGAAAAAGCCCCACAAAACCACCAAACCCAACCCATCTCTCCACAAAATGTTAACACTCCAATGCCGGCCATACCGTCACGTAGGAATTGATGCAGTTGTCTAGTTGCTCTTCATGGCACTTGGCAACAATGTTGGTAAGAACTCTGCAAGATAAAAGAACAAAAACTGAGCTATTTTGTGTCATATGGCAGAGAAAGTCTACCTGATATTCACATTGTCCTGTTCCTGTAAGCTCATATAAAACAGTGCATGAGGGATGTGATCCAAAGGAGGAATATCATGTGCAAATTCTGACTACTGGGAAAAGCCAGTCATTTCTTGGGTTTCCCACTCACTTGGGATTGTGCTGTTATATATGCATTTGCTTAACATCGCACCCAGTGTTAATAACTGTACTGTCACCACAGCAAGAGAAAATATTAACTAACTCAAATTCTATTTAGGCCTTGGATACTTTGGGATAACAAAAATTAGAATACTTCAATGAAACAGAGAGGCAAGAGCACCTTTCTCCAGGAATGCTACTAGCTAATTTCTCTCAGGTCTTTGTAATTGTGCGAATCCCCTGATACTTTGCTTGTGCTGGCACAGTTCATCAACAAGCACAAGCCTGGGCTGCAGCACTGTCTGCTCATGTCTTTGGACTGAGCCTCAGCACTCAGGCTGAGCACAGCATCCCCAGTACTGCACAGCAGGGAGAGGCTGGACACTTGGAGACACCACAGACAAGCTTGGGAATCAGCAACAGGGAAGAATTGCCTGGATTACACCAACACTCACTCCCAAAACTGAGGTCCTACAAACAGCAGGAAACTGAGAATTTAACTATGTGAAACTGAGAATTGTAACAAAGTTTTCTCTTCAATTTGTACATGGACCATTAGACCTTGGACATGATCTTTGAGATCATCCTGCTCCAGGAAACACAAATCTAGGCAAGAGGTCCTCAACTTGACCATACCCCTTCCTTTTGATTATTGGGAATTCATTTTTTCAGGATACTTAATACAGAACAGACTCCACAATTTTATAATCTTACTTTTATGTTAAAAAATTTAGGGATAGGCATAGTAACAATATGACTAAAATAGATTAATAATACACCTGACTGTGGTCCACATACAAGTACTCCTTTTGACTAGCTTGGTGATTTGAGTGACTTCTGGCAATTCTTATTATTGGATCCAAAAGCTTTCTAAGTCCCTTAAGTATTTTTAATTTATCTTATTTCTTGCTGTTAGTAGGAGAAGTAAAACTTGTAGCAAAACACAAAAGCCGTGACAGAATTAATTGTGCCTATTCTGATCTTTTAACCTTCATTCTGACTTGAAACTGAAATGAGTTCTGGCAAAAATGTGACAGGGAAATGATGATACAACTGGGCCCCCAGACAAGTAAATAACCATGAGTATAAAAGGAATAATATTTTCTCTACAACACATAAGCCAATCCATGCTCTCATTCTGTTGTTGCTTTTAGTAAGTTCAACACAAGCTGCTTCAAGCTATTTAGAACAAAACACAGTGTGTATATATAGGACACGTCAATGAATGACACACACAGTAGATATGCATATTCCCACTGGCATCAGCTCTGCCAGCTCAAAAGACAAGACTCCACACATGCAAGAAAAACACTGAGAATCCTTATTTTTTTCCTTTTTTTTTTTGGGCCAGGTGTGTGTATAGTCAAAATTTGAAGCAGGGAAAAATAACATCCTTCCATTTTTCCATCTAGTCATTAAAACTGTATTTTAAACAGCTGCTTCTTCTACAGCATTTTTCCAGTCAGTTAACTGATGCTGAAATTCTATCCTGGGACACAATTCATCATTTTCTCTACACTTAACATCACTTGATTTGTTGGCCACAAAGGTGTCCCCAGGAAAGGTCTGCTGGCCTCTGCCCCTTTAAAAACGGTGTGCAGTGATGGAATTACACACACTTATGAGGAAAGGATCTTTTAATCCTAGTACCTAGCTGTGGTAAAACTGGACGTTGCCCTGAAAAATGCCATGATCCTTTGATAAAGCATATTGAAACTTAGCTTTCCAAGGCTGTGATGGGGAACTGCTTCCTTGTTCCTTTAAGTATCCCTAACTAAATGTTCTTCAGGAACTAATTCTGAAGCATAATCTCTGGAAGGAAAGAAAGAATACTGACAGCAGATCAATCTAACAGGGTTGCAGAGGACAACTGTAATGTTTTCCTACTAGCAGTATTAAAGTCCCCATGTTTAGCTGCTGGAGGAAGTACAACAAAAACACCACTGTGGCCTCAAATAAATGCAACACAACTTTCTGCCCTCCTGCAGAGACCAATAATAATAATATCTCCAGTTTTTTTTTCCTGCTGCCCAGATTAACAGCATCAATAAAGACAATTTCATTAGGTGAGGGGTGAGAGACTCAGCAAATCATTGCAGTTGTCTGCCTGCTCTCTGGAAAATGTTTCTATAGCTTTTCAGTTATTGCTGATATATTTGAATTTAAAAATGCCCCTGAATGGTGTGACCTGGTTGTTTGACTCTGCACTGGATGCAGCAAGATGCTGAGCTCTTCCTGTGCTGAACTCCACATCCTGAGAACCAAACAAATCAAAGCTGAAACCCAGCTTTGTCAGGAAGCTCTTAGCTGCTCAGGAATGAAGCTTTCCCTACGATTATCTCAGGGCAGACACACATATCCACCATGGTCAGTGATTTCCAGCCACATGATACCAAAACTTCCATGTATTCTTTGCAGAGCCCAGTGCTAAGGGGGAGCAGCGTTCTCACCTACTGAGGTCATAGAGCAGCTATAACTGCACTAACATCAGCATTTGAGTGAATTCTGTACAACACACAGGAGTTAGCCAGGTACCTGGTCACAGCTGTTGTAACTTCATCATCACTGTTTTGCACCAAAACCCAGAAGAGCTGGTTCAGGACTACAGGAAGAAAATTCATAATCACATGAATCTTCTCGATCCTCAACAAATTCTGTAGGAGAGGTAAGAAAGAAAGTGAGAGACTTCCAATATAAGCAATGAAAGCTGACAAGTGCCATGCAGCTTTGCTGCTTCAGCAGGTAAAATGCAGTGCAGCCACTGGTATAATAGCAGGAAGAAAACACGAGTATAATAAATTTAATATGTATGATGGTTCAGTCAGTTCAGAGATGGAACAGAGTCACATCTGCCTTCAGTTTTCTTGCTTATCTGCCTGTTAACATTCCACAAGCACAGTGCACAGGAAGAACTCTGGATTTCAGCACTCATGAACAGATAAAGAATTAGGGCCTTACATTTACCTGCTGCTCTTCTAATTTGCTTGTCATACTCCTCCCTTCTCACAGGTTTTGACCTCTACTGAATACAGACACATTTAGTGCAGCTCTTGATTTATATACATCAAATACCCGGAGGAGCCCCTTGAACAGCATCCAGGTTTTTAGAGGAGGTAAGGATAGAAGTTATTTAAGGCAAGAGAGAATCATCAGGAATACTGCAGCTCTCTTCCCCAGACACTGCTGGAGCAACATTCCCTTATCCCCTAAGGGGATCTGAGCTTGGGCACAGGCTGGATCAGCAGAGCTGCTGGGGCAGATGCAGCACTGCTCTAGATGAGAAGGGATGGGAGGCAGCTGGTGACCAGCAGTGCATCTGTCACATCAAGTCCATCTGACTGGAGCTGTCACAGACCCTCTGCCTCCTGGTAAACTTCTGTGCCATGGTTAGAACTCTGCAGTGGGGGATCAGTTTAGAGAAAGCCCTAAACATCGGTATATAGCACAATTTGCGTTGCAGGTTACTTTACCTTACATGAATTGATAAAGTTTGAGGTAGGAGGCTGAGACAGATCCTTTTCCCTTTCCTGGCACTGATGGAAAAAGTTATTCAGATACGGATCCTAAAAACAGCAAACATTCACATTAATGTATATTATAGATAATTATAATTTAGTGCCAGAAACTGGTGACAGAAATCACCTGTGACACCCATGAACATGCTTGGTCCCCACCATCTTGTACTGGCGCCACAGAAAGAAAATCATTTTATTGAGTCCAAACCATTGGCCAGCACAGCTTGCTAAATTCCAGGTGCTTTGACTAATCCTTTTTCACTGCTGTGAGTGATTAATTTTTTCCTCACAACTTAAGGGGTTTCAAAGGCCAGATTTTTTTTTCTTCCTGGTGCTTAAAATTTACTTTCTTGCTGTTTAAACTGATATTCCACAATTTTTCTCTTAGTATAATCTTAAACAATTTTTATTTTTCCTTGAATTGTGCATCCTTAAGTATGTATTCCATGACTAGCATCTTGCCCTTCTGCACTGAAATAATCTTTCAATGTTATAGAAACCAATTCATGCATGATTTTAAAACCCCTTTCAGAAATTCCCTGACACATTTCGTGCGAAAGCAAGTCACAGAGCTACGAGGAATGTTGGCTTACCTGAGTATTTACTGTTGATACAACGAAAGTAGAGACTTTGAAAAGTGGTTTCCCATTGTCTACCCATTTTATATCACTGCCAATCTGCTGTTAAAACAAAAGCAACAAAAATATTTTCCACCTATTGCCTACTTATTCAAGTTTGCATCAAATTTTCAGTGCAAAGCTTTGCACATGAGTGTGCATGAACTGCACTGGCTGCTGTGCTTTCACAAACACCATCAGTGCAATACAAACCCATTTTTCAGCACAAGACCAATGCTACCATTCAAGGGACCAGATCCTGCCCCACC
Organism: Toxostoma redivivum; assembly: GCA_013397375.1. Taxonomy (NCBI): domain Eukaryota; kingdom Metazoa; phylum Chordata; class Aves; order Passeriformes; family Mimidae; genus Toxostoma; species Toxostoma redivivum. The sequence continues at coordinate 1,117,859 of VXBI01002221.1, read as the reverse complement.
CTGTCCTCATGACAATAGCAAAACAAACACAAGGAGGCAGAAATAATCCAAGCTGGACTGGATCAGCAGGAAAATATGATATCACACCACAAAACTGGAGAATGAATCATGAGTGTGGATCACATCAGCTGGAGAATGAATGTCATATGGCCTGAGTTTGTGAAGAGCTCTTTTTGACCACTCTGATTCACATTTTGAGGAGTTATAACACTGTAGAATGCATAAAACACACTTCTTCCATATATACCTGTGAATCAGCAATGCAGGACACTCAGATCAGTGCTGCATATATTAGTTCCTATATGCAGTGATATGCAAATGAATATTCTAAACCAGAAACTCTATTAGCATTTACTGTCCCCAGCAAATGCAAATGGCAGTCTGATCTCATGAAAACCACCTGCCACTGAATGCTCTGTGCCATTTGAGTCACATGGGGTGTAAATGAATACCTTTGTGCTTGCTGGCTCCTGAAGGCTCAGGTAGTTGGGGGGAAGGCTGCTGGCCACTGGCACGTGGTGTTCCTGGGAAGCCAACTGGGCATCTTTCAACAAAGGGAGCCAGGCAAACCCCACTGTGCACAAAAACAAATAAATGGGACTCTTTGCAAAAACAAGCTTCTAAAGTTTAAAGGAAGACAATAACATCCAGCCAAAAAACTTTGAAATCCTTATTTGAATGTACAAAATGTATATTTATAATTGAAAGTAATTCTACTACAGGTACCTGGTGTTTCCAGAGCCTCTTTCTTTTTGGCATTAGCTTTTGCATTTATGTCACAGGTGACATGATAAAATGAAAACAGAATGTGGTGTTTCTTATGGAGTTGAGTGGGAAGTTCAATTTTCACCTGAAATGTAAAATGTTACACCTCACTTTAGTTTAAAAATGAATTAAACCAGGCATCAGAGATGGGCTAAACGAGTGACATCTCTCTACACAGAGGTCTAAGTATAGCCTCCCTTTACTGGGTAATGCTTGCTCCATGATTAGAAACGCTCTCTTAAGGAAATTGTTTATGATGATCATCTATCACTTTTACTTAAAATATAATTTTTCCACTTTGTCTTGTGGAGGAATATTTTCATTAATGATGAAAGAGCACAAGATGAAAGAGGACCGAACTAAAGAGTGGTGGACTCTGCTTAGAAGTGATCACCTGCACTTTAGCAGCCATAAATAGCCAGCCCCATGCTCATATTTTCAGGACAACCAAACTAAAATGAAAAGGACATCTCTGCTACTGCTTCATCATCATTTCATGGCAAAGACCAAGTAATAAAGGCTGACATGAAAAGAAACTTTTATTTATACTTTCTTCTCAGTCTTAAATCCCTTATCATGCCATCCATGAAATCCTACACACTGGTTTTCAGGTATTATTAACCTATTGGAATAAAAATACAAACTAATCAGAACATGTTACCACAAGAACTAATAAAAATGACCCCTTGCCCCTGTAAACTGTGATGAAATTTATCCAAGCTAATCCCATGCTAAAGTAAGGGTTAGAAATAGTTGGTAAATGCTTCCAGTGATAAATCAGCTTAAGGGTAAGAACCTAATACCATAAACACCGATATAAAATGGGCACCCAGAGATTAAGATAACTTTCTTCTTAACATCCTAGATTCTTTTAAATTCTGCACCTGCTTTACTAGGGACATTTAGGACAGGTGCACACCTCTTCCAACCCAGTTGACCATTCACATCTGAATTCAGCTCCTCATTCAGGTTGAAAGCAATCTCCCTAAACCAAGTGGCTCAGTAGCATCAGATGAAGGACACTTTCAGATGTGTTAAACACCAAAACAAGGGGTTGCTAATCCTTGTAAAGGATTAGTAAAGAGTTCAAAATCTCTGAAAATGTAGTGCTTTAAGTTTCACCTCAGTTCCTAAACAGGAATCATAGAATTGATACTTCGCCTGGAGTTGTACATTATCTGCTGATCTTGCCTCAGCAATTTTATCAATGTAAATTTTTACTGAAAAAGGAAATTTTACTGACTAGGATAGCAGTTTGGAAAATGCTGGCTATAAACTCTATGCTGTTTGCCAGTCTCATCACTACACATAAAACAGTAGAGGAAAATCCAGATCAGACACTTGGTATTCACAAGCCATCAAACACACCAGTCACTGATAGGGTGATATTGAGCTCACCTGCAGGAAGCCTGAGGAATCAACATTTGGCGTTGGTGAAACAAAGATGCATGTGTGAGCAACATTTGGCAAAGGCCACCATATGAATTACTCTATAGCTGCATCCTCAAAAGCACCAGCTAAAGGACTTGCTGCAGCCACCACACATCACTGTACATTCTGTTCAGACCACTGGATCAACAAATATGCCCTGATGCAGATCTTATATGTCAGAGAGGGATTTGTTCTGACACTTGGCTCCACGCTTCATCACAATGTTTACTGTTTCCATTAAATTCAGAGATGCAGCTGGACCCTTAATGTAATCCAGACATGCATTGTAGAGAGCTGGACTGTTCCTAATTAATTCTACAGCATCTTAACTGTACTCAGAACATCTTACAAAAAGAACAATCCACGGAGTTGTTATGAGATAACAAAACGTGAGACTATATGTCAATCTACATAGTACAGCCCTTCCAGATACACAAGCAATGGCAACAGAAGCATTCTGTACAGATATTTTCTGTCTTATGTGGGACTGGCAGACATTTAATGAAAGAAAAAGCAGACTAACCTCATCATAGAAATCAGGATTCTGGGAATGATGTAGCACAGCAGTGTAGGCTGAGGTTGTGAATAAGGGTCCACCTGGCTTCCCATAAATACACTGATAAAAGTAACATGTTTTCATTACATTGGGAAATTCTGCTGAAGATACTAGTATTGGTATATCTAATATGTATGTACATTTAAAACAATTATCATGAAAAATTGATCATTACTTTATCAAATATTAAAAGAAATGTTTTAAGTGCTCAAACTTGGATTTTTTTATACACACTTCCAGTAAAAGTCCATTGATTCTGTGAAAACTACCCTATACCCAAGTAAGCAATGCAGACTCCTTAGACTTCTTCCTTGCTGTTATCAATTTCAGAGTTTTCTGCAAAAAGCTTTACAAAACCTATTTCACTTTTACGTAGTTCAATACACAATACAGTGCTTTTACTGACTTTCCAATGTTACAAAAGCTGTCCCCTGTTAACAAACTCTTCTGGCAGGGTCCTGTCTGGGCACTCTTTATTACTGAGTAATGGCAGCTTTATTTATTGCTGGGAAAACTAGACTACAACTGGACTGTGCAACAGCCCCTGGTCAATAGCAAAGTTAAGAATTAAGTCTCAGGTCCTTCTAATTTTGTGCCTCACTCTTTTCAATCAAGTACCCTGAACTCAGTGAAAAATGTAGGATAAGTGATAAATTCTAGAAAATGCAAGCTGCACTGAAAAAAAAAGGTTCAGTTTTCTAATATTATCTCCTTTCCCCTCCACCAGTCAGAATACTGGCACTGTAAAATGGAACCACTATGACCAGCTGGGATCTAACAGAACCACAGTGCAAAATTAGAGGGATGTATGACAACATCCATTCTTGAACTGGTCTGGTTCAGTATCACCCTTATTCCTGGATTTTATAAGAAACAGCAGAAACAGCACCCTCTGAATAAACTCCTCTTGCAGCTCACCTTGAGTGGCTTTGCTCCTTCTTCATCAGAGCTTTTGAACTCAATGCACACTGTTATATTCCGTGCCTGGAGAGAAAGGAGCATAGTAAAGCTGGTATCAGAAATGGGGTACCCATAAAAACTCAGGTAAACTACAGAGCTGGAATAAAGCCTTGTCAGAATCCAAGAGAAACACACTATATACCAATATTTATAAATGCCTGTAAGTCTCATGATATCACTAGAAATAAAGCTTCCAAGAAAAATGCAAAATGCAAGCCAGGCCTCAAAATGCCTGTTTAGAAGCAGACTATTAAGTGACCAGCACTTACCTATATCTTGTCCTTAATTAGTTTCCAACCACCATGGAAACTCAAATGGTACCAGGTTTCATTTAAGAACTATAAACATTATCTAGATTAATTTTATCTGCACGTTATGCCATTAATATAAAGCCCTTCTGAAAATTGTGAAGAAGGTATTACCACATTATCGCTCTTTGAATCGCTGTTACAACTTAAAATTAACATAGATTCATTAAAATTGTACCAATGTTTTATGATTTCAAAAGCTGAAAAAGATGAAGAGCTAACTCAGTGACATCACCATTTTCCTCTTGTTTATAAGTTCTCCTGGATTCCTAGAAAGATTTCATGCAGGCCACTACCACCCCATGTTGGCCTGAATCAGTCACACACTGTACCTTGTTGAAGTGTTTTTGGCTGTCATATTTGAGGTGTTTTGGATAGATGTATATTTGGTTCTTGTACACCCTGTAAGGTCGAGAATATTTTGTTGATTCCTGCACGAACTCCTCAACTTCCACAGTAGGTTGATGGTCCTTTACATTATGGAATGGCTTGATTGGAATAAAGGATGAAGTTACACAGTCTTCAAAAGAAAAGAAAAGAGACCCATCATATATTGTGTTTGTCTTTACTGTCTTACTACTAAGAATAACTAATATTGAGATGGAACATACAAAATACTACCTTAACTTATGAAAAATTACTAATGCTGGGATGCCTTGCACATTACCTCAGAACAGTGGCAATTAATCATCCTTAAATGATTTCTCTCACTTGAATTAAACTGGACAGCACTGGTAACCTCTTTTGACACTCACAGTATTTGGTGACATTTGATGGTGTAACAGCCCCATTGGTATATGGACAATTTCTACAGAATGTACTGAGTGATGCTGCTCCTAATCAATTTTACAGCTCATTTAAGTTTTTCTATTACCTAATAACATAATAAAAAAAATGAAGAAATGAACAGTGAAGCACTAGATCAAAAATATGATGCAATTGGGATACGTGAAATCAGATCAAGAAACAGAAGACAAAAATAAGCCCTCTGTCACTGGGAGTGGGAGAGATTAAAACTGGACAGAGAACAGAGAATATTTTTCTTCCTATACCATTATAGCAGTGAGGCATTTAACTTCATGGGGAACTCAAGCTGAGAGGGGCCACCATCTTAAGGATGCCCAGAACAACCAGAACTATTTCTGGTAAAAGCCATTAGACAGACTCTGCCTAAAAATTCCTTCTTCAAATCATAGAATAATCCCCAGGAAAAGTCTACCAATATCTTGTGAGGAAGCTGAAAGAAGCTTGTGATCCCCCATACACACCATGCCAAATTTTACTTCCTTCTAACCTAGTACCAGAGGAGATTGCCAGTTTCAGAACAATGCAGGTGCTCTGCAGCCCAGGCAGGCAGGGGAGAAGTGGCTCTAGGCCAGCTGCAGCACTGGGGTTTCTCTCTTCTCTTTCACAGACACTGAGAACTGGGCTGGATCCGCCCAGGTACAGGCTGAAACACAGTGGTGAAATTAAATGACAGCAACTCAAAACTACTCCCCTGCATACATCTTCCTACACAATGGACACTTCTGTCAGAACTGTCTCAAGGTGCAAGTATGGATGGAAAGCCTACAACAATCTCCTATTTAATTAGGATAATTAATTTTAAAGTGGATTCCTACTTGGATGTTCCAAAGGAACACAATCAACTGCAATGTCCAAACAGCCAGGTATAGTCTGTATTTTGCTAATCTTCTCTGCTCTGCAACGAGAAAAATTAAAACATTTTTTGAAAATTAGAACAACAGATCATAACATCACAGGAATTAATAAAAAATCAAAAGAGAGCCTTATTTAAGATACATTAAGGACATTTAATATACCTATTAGCAATTAAACTCTAATCAAATGTAACAGCAGAAATAAAATATTATTTGGTTTGTGTTTTCTTTTTTTACTTAGTCTCACTCCTGCCTTCTCTTTGCAAGCAGTATTATTTTGTAGAAAAGAAAGGAAGCAATGAAGCAAAATGTATGAAAATTAACTTATCTACTTTTGCTTACTAAAATATGAACAAAATATTCCCTAAAAGGAATTCAATGACCTTTGGGATGAGAGGAGTTCACAGCTTTGTGCCTTCTGCAAGTGCCATGCTGAGGCTTGTGCCTGAGCAGTTTGAGCAGTGCCAAAAACATGATGCTAAATCTCTTTTGTCTAGGAGATGTTTTAGGGACACAAACACAGCAGTGGTGACACTAATGAAGTCAGTGGAGTGTCCTGACCAGTAACAGTATGGTGGCACAAGAAGTCAATGGCCTTTATCTAAGCCCTGTAGCTGACATTCAATCTTTCTGTGATCTCTTTTTATATGAATGGAACAGAAGTCTTATAGATTAATTAATTTTCAGGCCCCTTTAGAGTAGAAGAGACAAGGAGAAATACACAGTTCAATTCTCATGTCACTTATCCAGTATAAACACAGACCCTGCTCTAGGATTAACCTGATTTATACCTGTATGGAAACTACCCAGCTAAGCCTCTGTTCAGAAATTTACAGGCTGTAAAACACTTGGAGAAGGTTTTTACTTTCGATGTCCATTCTTGAGTTTGCCATGGAGACTCAAACAAAAGCAAGGAGTTGGGAAACCCACAAAGAATGATTTTGCATCTCTGTCACTCTTTTTTTTTTTTCTGTCTTTTTCCCCTGAGATAATGTTGGGTACTTCACCTGCATCTCCTCTGATAAAAGCTGACTTAAGCAATCACTATTTTTAGGTTATAATAAGAGTTATTTTAATGTGCCAAATGACATTTCAATTTTCCTGGAAAGTCCAACCTCAAGCACTCTTTGGCAGGTAATAACCTAATGTGAAAAACACTAATGTAATATAATTTAACACGGCCACTTTGGCACACTGTGTTAAATGAAGAAAAAAGCCCAGCTACAATTATTCTGCACAGCTTTATAAAGCTTCAAAGCAAATTAGAAACTTTTCCTTACCTTCTGTATTCTGCTATTAGTTTAATCAAATCTTCCATGGAAATCTTATTACTTTCTTGCCTGAATAAGGGTGAGAATCGGGAGTCTCTGTCAACATTTCCCTGATTATCTTTAAAAACTGGCCTATAAAGAAAGAAAAATGACATTTATAAACACTCATCCATACATATGTATGTACATATATATTTGAGCATTTGAAATTGTCATGTAATCTTTTAACAAGGTTGTGATATGCATTCTTACACAAACTCATGGCCTCTGCAGATTTTCACCCAAGAGAGCCCTGCCAAGCTTTATGCTTGCAGGACAAAGACAATTTCAGTTTATTCCATGTACATCCCAGTCCTGCAAAGACCTCAGACCTGGTTTGAGCAAGTCTCTCACCCATCACAGACATGACTCCTCACTTTAACAAAGAGACTGGTTCCTTATTTCAAGGAATCAATTTGAAGATTTCAATGTGTCATTAGGTAGTTTCATCCATGGGTAATTTCATCCAAGAAGAAGTTATTATCCAAGGAAAATCATTATAATTTTAAATAATGGAAATCATAGCTAGCTGTCAAATTTCAACTACCACCTCTTACCACATAAAGGAACACATGGTTTTACAGAAACAGGTTAGAGACCTCAATGAATGTTCCTGTGCATTAAATCTGTCCTGTGCTCTCCAGGAGCATGACACCAACTCACTGTGGCTTAGCATTCCTTCACAAAACAAGTTTGTGGAACACCAACTAAACTTTTGATGAACCAGCAATGAAGTACCCAATGAACTGGAAAAGAAAGATAACCATCTATAACCAAGAACAATAAATATCAGCTGTTGTGTGCACAGGAAAACATTTCCAGACATTTCCATTCCTGCTCATTGACACTTGCAGGATTTAATTAAGACATTGCAGTGCCCGTTGTATATCCTCAAGGGTCACATAGGCTGGCTGGACAGGATAATGTAACAGCTATCCAAATTAACGAACCTTGGATTCAACTGTAGTATGAAAAAAACATTGCTTAACAAAAGTAAAATGTTCTTGACACTAAGTACTGTTCTGTGAATCATTTGGCCAATCTTGCTTCCTTAATTTACTTCTCTGTTCCACTGCCAGTGAGAAGAAGAATTGATGCCAGGACAAATTGTTGCCAGATGCAAAATAATGGAGCAAACCTTTGGAAGAGGATCCCAAGAATAATTATAAATGCACCATATCTTAACTTAATTAACTGAGAGAAGCATCCCTATCTCATTTCTTTGCAACTGTTGAGAATTATCAACTCTCCTCTATCAGATTTTTACCTCCAGCTGTTGGAGGGAATAAGGTCCACACCAACATACCAAAAAAACCTGTCAAAAAGCATACTAGGGAGAAACCAGACCTCATTTCTGGCAGCCACCACTTACTCCACAAATCCTATTAAACTGCTGTCAGAAAAAATAAAAAGGAAAGAAAAAAGATTTAATAATTATTACAGTATTGGTGACATTATGGTATTTCTTGGACTCAGCACTGCTTTCTCCTCCAGCCTAACAGAGAAGACCAAAACATTGGGTGAGTGATTTCCGCTGTGCCACTGGGCTCTGCAATGTGATGCTGAACAAACCCAGGCTCTGCTGGAAACTATTAACTGATTCCAGAGCAACCTCTGACACCCAGCAAACCCCTGCTCAGTGCAGCAGGGTGTAGGGGCACTCACCAAGGAGGGCTGTGGATGCAAGTGAAAAAGGAAATGAAGCTGGAAGTAGCTCACTCTGGGTCAGTGGTATTGAGCACTGCTTTCCAGGAGGCTCAGGAACACAGCATCATGATCCTCAAGGTATCTTCAAACTCAAAACATTCCATGATTGCCCACTCCTCCTCTATTGTTTGGAGTCAGAAGGGCTTTACAAAGTCATCCTGCCTACCACTACTGCTCCAGAGCATCAATGCTCCCTGGCTATCAGCAGCACATCCCTGCCTAAATAATGCACCCAGGACAAAATTAAAGGAATGAAACCACTAACAAACAGGGAAGCATTTTTATCTCTACAGCTTACACACAGCACTCAATTTATATAAAGTTCTTACAACCAAATGAGTAATTTAGATGTCCATTGAAAACAAGATAACCCTTCTTAAAAAGGTATGTTTTATTCACTGGTCAAATTGTACTGGTGTCTCCATTCCCCAGGTTCATTAAAGCTGGAGAATTGCCAGAGTAGCAAGTATTGAACGCATTACAGCAGCAGTTGAGTAACTGCAATCCCATGTTTTGCTATATCCTTGCAGGTGGAACAAAAATGCTCCTTGTCACAGGGAACATACTGAAGGCACTTGAGAATGACAACTGTCACATCAAAACAAGGAAATGCTTTAAAAACTTCCACAGTCCAGGAGTTCAGTATTTGTCTAATACATTAATGATGTACCTTAGTGCTGGGTACCTATTTACTGAGATATTTCATTAAAAATAATTTCACCAAACTAAACTCCTGAAGAGATTCTAAAAGTGGTCATCTAGGGGAAAGCAAGTTAATAGATTACACTAAAAAAACTGAAACATCATCTCGGTATTTCAGTGTTTATATGATTCTGCTCTTCTGACATTGTTAGCTGATTGTCCACAATCCTAAAAACTCGTCAAGCAGAGAAAACCCACACGTTCATCATTTAACTTGGAAAAAGGTTATTTTTGAAGTAGTGGTTTGTGATTTGTGGGAAAATTGCCCACCTCCAGTGTTAGACATTCAGTGAAAGATCTGCAGCTACTGGAAATCAGTGCAGTCTCACTGCCTTCAGCTTCCTCACCCTATGGCAGCTGAACTGAATCAGCAGCTGCACAAGCTGCTGGAGGATTCAAATATTAGGCTTTAAAGCACAATGTTTATGAGGGTGGAGAAGGTTTGAAGGAGTAAGAGTGTAAAAACTAATCTCTGTGAATGAAGTTTCCCCCCACATCTACAATATGTAGCTGAGGCAGATATTTGCAAACTTTGGCAGTTTGGGCAGGAAAATGAGACTGACACATTGTAATTCTAACACATCCCCTAATTATACCTGCGAGAGCACACAGACACCCGATTTCCCAGCAGGAACTCGGGGAAGAACCCTGAGTCATGCTTTTGAGCAATGCTAACAAACTGGTGCCACAGGAGCTAATTAAGAGTTTCAGTCACATGTGCAATACTCAACTGTCAAGAGCTTGGCTTGCCAAATGCATACGTAAAAATCGCACTGTGGCCATCTGTAACTGCTTTAAGGAGGGAAAATTTCCACACAAAAACAGGAGTGTGGTTAATGCCAGAATGAACTAACTGGAAAACACATTTCCAAACCCAGGGTTTTGCTATTTATCATAGCCAAACCATTTCTTTCCCCCTGTAGTGCGATAGCCTCATGTGGAAACTTCTACTTTCAAGCTGTGAAAACAGAAATAGATTTTGTACTTTGCTTTTACCAATGTCAGACCTGAGCAATGTTACTACACAAGCAGATGTAAATGAGTGTAGAATTTGAATTTTCTCAATGCACCATAGCTTGACAGGTATGTAGGGGGCTCTCTGCCTCACAGGGAGAGCAGCAAAACTTCACTCATGTCTGTGAAGATTTTCCTCAGGCACAGCAAGCTCAGAGCTGCAGCCACAGGTCTGGGCTGAGGGCACACTATGGGATGAACTTGGGCAGCACAGCTGGGGCACACACAGCCCAGCAGCTGAGAGCCAGAGGAGAGGAGCACAGTCCAAATCCTGCTCCTGCCAGCTCCTCATCACAAAGCAACAAGGGATTGACACTTGGAGAATCCTATGAAAAGAAAATACACTTCTTTCAAAATGGGAAGAAAATCTTTCTGTATTTTATTTCTGATTTGCTGAAGCTGTGGAAGAACGTTCTAGCCTTCTTTATACTCATGAGTGCCTGGCCAGACCGTGAATTAGTTAAAATCATCATGCCACCTAAAGATAGCAAAGGCTGAGTTGCAGAACATATCACTGATGGTATTGCCACAGAGCACAGGCAGGCAGAGTTAATAGGAAGCTTCAGGTCACTCTGGTGCCAAGCCTGCACCTCCTGCCATTGCAGTATGTTACATGGTAAAAGTGTCTCTATCAACCCATCAATATGATTTTGATGAATGGTCCTCTGGCTACACAGAAGTAGCAAATATTTATGAGTATCCTTGAGCTTGTAATGACAGATCAAAATACATTATCTGCCCTTCTCTTGAGCGCTCACCTCTCCTGTTCTTACTAGATATTGACAAAAAAAGTATGTAAATAAAATATAAATGAACCCTTCAAATGGCCATACCTCACTGCATGTTTTCTTCTTCACCATCTAAGCACTTTATTCTAAAATCAGAAGTTTTCCCTGGCACATGTCATGGGAAAGTGTGCCCTCCTGGTGTGCCATGCCCCACACCAGAAGCACACACACAGAGCTCTCTCTCATAACCATGGGCAATGCCACAACACAACTTTTTCACCCAGCACTTGCTCTTCCTTTCTCCCTACTGAGAGCTTCAGGCAGCTCTCCACCTGGTCTGCTACTGTGAGAACAGAAGCCACAGAGGAGGAGGAATGTTTTCACTTGGCAATTGACAGCCTTCCTTCTTATAAGGAATATGAAAATTTATATTCCCTGCTCAATGCATAGCAGAAAGAAGAGAGAGCTGTCACAGGGACACACAGGAGGGTCTCTGTCAGGGAGCTCTCTCATCCCAGGCAGCAGTAAAGAAGAATTTACACAAAAAATTACAAGATGGGAAAGAAAAAAGGGAGAAGACTGAGAAAGGAATTACATCAAAACTTGAAGGGAGAACAAATGGGAAAAAAAAGCCCTATTTGGTAAAAGGGGATAAAAAGGCACAGGGGTGCCTCAGTCTTGAGGTGAGGCCAGCAAAAAATTATACAGGAGGAGAAAGAGAAAGAATAAAACTCCATTACTGCCACTGCACTGGCCTGCAATAAAACCCAGCTGACCTGCAAAATGAGAAAATAAAAGTTCTCCATCACCTACTGACCTTGAAAAATGCAAGAGTACCTGAACCATAATCCCTCAATAGCAGTTCAAGTCCTTGGTTAGACTTTTCTTAAAACTTGACAGACATCAAAACAAGAACAGAGCCTCAAGCACAAGTACCTATGCACCTACTTTCTAGGTGGCCACTGCAACTCTATTTCAGACCATAACTACCTTTGCAGGAAATTCTAACAAGAACTGTGACTTTGAAATTTCTTTGGTAATTTTTAGCACCCAATGAATGGTGGAGCTGATGGTAAATGGATATTCTGCCAGCTACCTTTGCTGCTTCCTGGCAACTTCACTACATATCTGAAGAGAAGATTCCACTATAGTAACATTTAATGAGCAAGTAACTGACATTTAGCTATGAGAAAAATAGGGCTATGAAACAAAAAGCCTGCAGGATATTCTGGGGTCCTGGACCAGAGCAAAAGTTTTGCTTAGCTTCAGGCAGAAAAAGTGGAAAAGAATAAAAGGATAGAAGTCCAAGGGAATAAGCTCTAAGTTACTTATAAAATCATGAAAGAACGAATACATACCTCACTGACCAAGCAAATGGCATACGGTATTTCCCCAGCTTGCTGCAGAACTGTTTATTGGATTTTAACACTTTTTGTGCACACTGCAAAAAAAAAAGGAAATGTGAATTATTTCATCAGTATCACTCCAACATCTTAAATGCTGCACAAAGTACATCCAAGCTGAGGGGGCTACAGTGTCACTAAAATAATTTGGCCTGATACTGCTCATAACAAAAGGTTCTTGGGGTGGACAGCAGAGACATCATTAGATGAATATGATGCTGCCGACAAATTAAACCCTGTCACCACTCCTTTATTCATTAAAAGTTGTTATTGCATTAAAGTTGTTATTCCAGTTTTCTGTAATTACCGAATGCAGATGCAGTACCTGCTCTCAGAGACAGAGTGGTGCCTATCCCAACTTTACTCCCGTACAAAGTCCTGTAGTTCATAATTTCTAAAACATTGCTGAAAGAGAACATCCCTGTACTAAGGCATAACCAGCACAGGAATGCACCACGGATGGATTTGCAAGTTGCAGACAAAATGGAGCTTCATTCATCCAGCCAGTGGAACTTGCACATCTGTCTTCTGAAGCATGAGGCTCCTAGGAGCTTGTCCTGTCCAGCAGCCACAGACTGCTGAGATTTGTCAGCACGATTTGCAATGCCTTCAGCTTCCAGCAGGCTGAAGCTTATAGAGCAGGAAATTATGTTCCTGTTACATTACCTTAAAAGAATCAGGATTCTTAATGTAAGGTTCGGCACTGCTGGCAATGTTTCCTGTAAGCACCTTTTCTATTTTTGCCACCAGTACAATCTCAGAGTGAGGATTACTTATGGAGAAAAGAGCCTGTGGATAAAAGGGAGAACAGTTTAAAAGTATACAGCACTACTGGAGAAAGGAAATACTGCCAGTGCTCTCTGTTGATGGAAACAGTAACAAACCAAATCTAGAAAGGATTATTGAGGATCATTATCTCTGCTTATTCAATACAGCCAGATGGAAAAAAAAAATTTGTGCTAGTGCTGAAGTCAGCTTGTGCACATGCAGCACCTTGCAAACAGACTGACTCAAGTCAAAAAGCAGTGTGAGCATGTTAGTATGGCCTAACCCAACTGCTCCTCTGGGGCAGCACCTAAAAGCTGGCCTGAGGCACTCATTCCTCAGGGAATGATGGAGGAGAAAACGTAACATTGCTGTTTCAGCCCACAGCTTATGGCAACAGCAAGAATGTGGAAGCACTTTTGAGATTACTGCAGCATCTAGGTGTTGCTTTGAGTTGTGATCTTGTTTGGCTGGTTGGGAGAGGTCAGCAAATGGACCCAAAGAGCACAGGAAATACAGGTGCTTTCTCTAAATTAAACAGTTTTATCAGTTTTGGTTGCAAATGGTCTATACAGGGAGCTCAGAAAGCAAGTGGCTCTATACAACTGACACACAAAAGAGAATTTTCTTGAAAACAAGAAGATAGCATGCAAAAGTTCTCCAATGAAAAAGAATACTAGTGAATTAAAATAGAGACATGAGTCACTAAGCCATTCAAGTCAGATATGGAATACCTGTTTGGGGTATTTCAGCCACTCTTCTGGGAACCCTTTGACCTGTGGTTCTTCCATTTCATTTGAGTCAATATTTTCAACTGTACCATTTTCTAATGGACTCGAGGAACCTGAAATCATCTGTCTAACCAGAGCGTGGTTCAAATCCACATGAAAATCAGCAGAGATCTTCCTGCCATCCCTGACGTCATATAGTGCCACGCTCACAAAGAAAGGCTCTACCTGGAGAAAACACCAGAAACATAATACAGTGATAACTGAGAGGATGGGGGCAAACTCTCTTTTAATGGGTTTCTGAAACTAGAAAAAAAGAAAACAATTATTATTTACAAGTTATGAGATACATTAAAAACACATGCTCACACACACCCCAGATTAGCTTCCAACCATATGAATTTAGGGGCCTTTCAAGAAAGCTTGTTAACAGGGTGCCAGAAGAGGAACTGACAGCTTAGAAACTCACAGAATCAAAACCCAATAGATAACTAATTATTAGAGTAAATGAACAGAGCCTCAGAAAACACACTGCAGGATTTTTAAAATGTAATTGAGAGGCATTATAAAAGGGGGAAAAGTGAGTGTGGGCTTTCCAGGGACTGTCAGAAATGCAAAGAAAGATGAACAATGTAAGGGGACAGAAAATGTTTACTGGTACAAACACAAAAGCGTGGGTGTATTATTCTGTGGGAAACACATGTTCCATTTTGCTCGGAAACCAAGAGCATTCAAACCACTCTGACAGTGCCCACTTATCCTATGGCAGAGTACCAGGGAATTCAGTCCTGTGACTGAAAGTAACCTCCAAAGATCACCCATAGTTCTGATGGAATAAATCAGCCTCAGCATAACACCACCTGAACTGTCCACAAATCAGAACCTTAAAACTCTGGAGATAAGGAGTAGTGCATAGCAGGTATAATGTCCTTTGCTTTTTCAGCCTCTGCAGTGAATATTGCATGCCCTTGGTGCAGTTATCATGACTTTATTTAAACAGTTATTCCAGTCTCCAAAAAAAGATATTGATTACATCATGCTAAATTTGCACTCAGTGTAGAGGTCATCTTCAAATGAAAAACAAACAAATCAACAAACAAAATCAATGCCTTATATGTAATATATGAAAGTGGAGTTGCCAGGACACTGATGTCTCATAACTTTCCTGCTTCAGAGCAAAACTAACTAAAAGCTATAGACTGACATCTACATCTCAATTTTCCTGGCCTTTTTTTTTTTTTTACAGTAAGAATAAGCAAAATTTTCTGGTTTGTCCTGGTTTTAGCTGGATTTTTCCACTAGATGAAACATCCTGTCCTTTCTATTTTGCCTTCTCTCCTGTAACTTTACCTGCTTGGTTCCTTGTCTCTCCCTGAAAAACAACAAAAAACCCCCCCAGTGCACCAGCAACTGATATTCAGTTACCTCCCTACATAGGTCTTGGCAGTTTAAATTTGTTCTTCTTATAGCAATTGTTAAGAATCCTCAAGGTTTGAAACATTTTTAATCCTTCACTAAACTGTAGCTAAAAGTCTGCCATGTAAATCAGCTTCAGAATATCTATTGAAAAGTTAATCAGTTTTGTTATTCAGTCCAAAGGGAGCAGTATGCATGTATAATACAGCTTTCCTTTCATTTCTGTTTCCAAACTAACAAATGTACAAAAACAAAAAAACACCAACAAACCAACCAAAAAACCCTCAAAAATCACAGAGAAATAAGAAAAGCTTACATTGGTTAAGGGATCATTTTCATTTTCAGTAACACAGGCCTGGAGGTTCAAACTGAGGGATTTGCAGGTAATTAGGATTCTCTTCGCAGGCTTTTCTTCAAATGGCTTTATCACTGAGTTTGTCCCTGGAAACTCCTTTTTCTGAGGATTCAATGCCTGAAATAAGTAGGGCAATTTGTTATACTTAGGAAAAAGCATCATATTCCAAAACTAAGTAAGCTTTTCAAAGATCTTTGCAACCACTGAAACACCTGAAAACCACAAAAGTCACCACTGGTATCTTCATATTACTATAGTAAATGAGTATTATTCCTAATTTGTAGATTAGGAAGCAAATCAAAAAGACTGCCTGAGGACATATATAATGTCAGAGGCAGAATTAGGGATTCAAATTAGGTTTCCTGTAATTTTAGAATAAGCGTTTTTCTTGTTTACTTATTATTTCTAAAACTTTAGCTTTTAATTTCCACATATAGATTAAAAACCCTCACATTTTCAGATTAACAGCACATTTTAGACTGAAATTCCAGGCATTTCCCTCATTTCCCAGTACTTATATACCACATCACTATTTCAATTTGCTTAATGCTTTGAAAAAAGCTCTTATAGTTGATTGACATCAGGCTCAAGTTTAAATATGCACTCATCCCAATGTTACTTAAGCCTTCTTTTTAACTAAAATAAAATTTCCATTTAAATCACATTCAGCGCAAGAAATAACTTTCTTTGATTCCTGACATGAATTGTTAAACTTTGCTTTAATGCTCATTTCAAACTAATTCAGAGCTTAGCTCAGCTGGACTGGATGACCTCCAGAGGTCACTGCCATCCTCAATCATTCTGCAGCCAAAGTGGAGTCTGTACAGAAATCTCTGTGGACTACAGAGAGCTCCCCTCCCCGTTCACTGCTGAAGCCTTGGGTACACCCACTGGCTTGCTGAAGAGCAACCCACTCTGCTGGCTCAGCTAACCCAGTTAGCTCGTGTCACCTGTACTTAAAAATTTCTAAAACCTAAAAAAAAATTAAATATTGCTCACTGCTATATCAGGATCCAAAGAGAACAGGTTCAGTCGCTCTGTATTTCGAGAGGCTTTCACTGTTTCTTCTGTTTCTGTGATGTACTGTGGTGACAGATAATACGTTAGTTTTCTGCACAAGAACAGAAATCCATAGAGTTGCTAGACTTCTAAATGAGTGATCAATGTTTCACTCACAACAACATTTCCCACTTCTGCAGCAGTTATCCCCAAGCACCTCCAAGCACTCTTCACTTGTGAAGCAGGGATTTTCAGGCCATGACATACTTCTAAGGAAACCCAAAATAGATCAGTTAAGGAATTCAGGTTTTTATATGTTCATATATGCTATCCATTGAGGAAGATGTCAGATCTCTGCACCAAAATCAGTTTAGAGATTCCCAAGCTGAGGGAAATAAAACCCAACAAACCAGCCTCACAGAAAAACACCTGTGCCAGGGGAGGGCAGAAAGGGGAGCAGCAAAAGCCACTCAGCCTCACAGCAGAGCAGACACACAGACTGCAGTGTCACCCAAAGGGAAGGCTGGGAGTCCTCTCCCATTCACCCTCTGCCACAGGGAGGATTGCACACACCCATTTCTTTTCTGATAGACAAATGCTTAAGGTAATAGCAAGCTCTCTGACAAAACCAGCTTCACCTTCTGAAGCCACCTGGTGCTTTCCTACCCTACCTTCTAAAAGTTTATCCTTATACCTAACTGCAAAAACCTTTTTCCTTGCTAGTTAAGCTAATTTCTCCAATATGTAAAGTAAGCCCTACACACTCCCTTCCCCTCAAAGGGCCCTTGGGATATTTCAGTTGCTCAATTCCTTCAGTCTTTTTCTGCACTTCGATTTTCTCTAACTTTAAAAAAAAAATTAATCTCTGAAATATTAAGAGTGTTCATCTTTTCTGGTTGCCTGAAGAAAACCCTGACATGGCACAGGATATTCTCTTGTTCAGGTCCCATTCAGTGCTTCATGTCTCCCACAACACGGTGATATTTCCAGTACACATGAAGTAACAAGCAGCAGCAGCCCAGTCAGACCAAGAGCTCAATGCTCACTTCAAGCAGAAGCAGGTCCAGATGCAGCTCTGGTAGACTGGTTTAGATAGAGATGGGATCAGGATGTTTACCTGCCATGGACTAGGGAAAGGCCACAGAACACTGCTGCAGCCAGACCTGTAGAGCCAAGGTGGGGGAACAGGAATTATCCACATAAAGGGCAAAAAGACTATCACAAAACAAGCTGACCTTCTATAGCCTTGCAGGCATCAGTGGTCTTTGAGATATCTCTGAGATATCTGCATCAACTAAGCCATTAGAAAGAATCTATCCACAGTCAAGATGATCAGATACTTCTGCTGCCCTTAATGCATAAACTCAGATACATTTTATTTGGTTGGTTGTTTTGCTTTTATTTTGTTCAGTGATTTGATTTTTTTTGCTTTTTCACATTCTAGGTGACCACTTCACATATATGAATATGACCTACAGTAAAATTCTGTCCTCAATTGCATGGATAGCTTTCAGTTCAAATCTGTGTAATATCCTCAAAAACATTTGGCTGTGTAGACAGACAGCATCTCACTGGCAGAAGGCTACAAACAGATTATGCATTCATTTAAGAGAAAGCAGTGAAGTATTTCCAATCCAGCTTTTCATTAAAAAGCTTCTTAGCACCATATACAATTATCTCATCCACATGAAGCAGTTTATGAGCTCCAGAGGACAAAATGCCTCCCCTGGTAGCACATGCATCTTTCAATGAAGTTACAGAAGGCAATGAGCAGTTCAGAGCTCGCTTCCTTGCCAGTCACACAGGAAATCTTGGCTCTCCAAGGGCCAAATTCTACTGAAATGCAGTTGAGATGAGCAAATATTCCACACGCAACTGAGGGGACCAGACTCTTACTGAATTCATAGTTCTAAATCAAAATACTCTGTGGAGCACCTACTCTCCTTGCATCTGATGGAGATTTTCTCACTTAAACGGATGAGGTGCTCAGAAAGATTATTCCTGTCACTTGTTGTGTGTCTAACAATTGTAACAGACTGTGCTATATTTTTCAACCTTTCAAAATATTAATGATCTGCTATTAGCAGGGGTTTTTCACCTAGGAAATTCTTTCCACTAGACTTGTAAAGAAAAATGTAACATCCATTACTTTTGCGAAGTCTGGGTGCAAGGAATTCTCTGAAGAATCTGCCTCTTCTTGAGAACAATCATAATTCACTGAAACTTCTGCAGGATCTTGAAGAGAAGAAAAAAAACCCCACAAAATGGTCTTATTATTCTTACTATTACCATAGGGTTTAAAAGATAAAAGCCTGTATTTCCATATTACTACTTCTATTCCCTTCAGACTCATCATCTCTCCAAATGGAAGCAATGCTCATGTCCTCCTCAACCTCATCTCTCACTGCTGTTCACTCTTAGTCTATATTTAAGCTTCCAAACAACAAAAGTCTGACTAGTCAGTGAAACATCCAACACATTCACTCATGACAAAGTCACATTTTCATCTCAGTCCCTTCTGATGCAACACCAAGGGTTTACAATTTTGGATTCCCAGTAAAGGGAGCACGAGTGAGGCAGGCAGGACCTTACCTGCTCTTTGGGAAAGGGAGGGATGCAGTCTGGACTCCATGAGCTGCAAACCTATGGATCCAGAGAACAGCACTGAACACAAGCCTGTGCTTAGCTCAGCTCACCAGGGAGTGCTCTGTTCTCAGCCCCATGTGCAAGAAGTCATTACAGTCACTTAGGGTTCTTCTTGCCAAGAAAGCCTCATGTCTTTTGACAAGTTAACTCTATAGCACATTCCTGTTGCTTGTTATCAGCTTTTTTACCAGTAGAGACTTCTGTTTTCTGTTAGCCTGTGTTTTTGACCTTTTATGCACATATTTCTTCCTGTTGCATTAATATCCCTTATGGGTGGGATTTTCAAAAGTACTCCTCTGATTCTGAAGTGCAAGTCTCTTGTACCTCCAAGTTCTAAAAACATCATTGTCTATAGGAAGAGTATCCTGTCCTTCCAAAATTAGAACTTCTTATAAACATCAGGCTAAGAGTTCAATGAGCTCTGAACATCCCTAAGGTTCAGATGCAAGTGGATTCAGAACTTTGACTCAGCTCAGAGCACATGCATTTTACAACTGTATTAAGGTTAAGTGTTTTCAGCCTTAGAATTTCAGCTGGAGTTCATCCAAACTGTATGTAGATTTATTATGTGGAGGAATGAGTTACTGCCACACGAAGACTGCAGTATAACAAAGCATCCAAAACTTTCTTCCACACTGAGAGAATAATATGCAAGCTCAAAAAAGTAAGAAGTAAAAGTCAATAAGCTTTCAGAGAAAGAGCCATATACCACAGCTGTTTTTTTTTTAATTATTAGCTCCAGATTTTTAAAGAAAGCAAAATGTTGAAAAAAGAACTGGTCAAACCACTCCAGAACAAAAATTCTTTAAGCCTTCAGAGTTCCAGGACAGTAAAACACAAAGTACCAGCAAGATTACTGACAGAGAGAACTAAATTTAAAAAGAGCTGCATATGCAAAGTGGAGCCATGTTGCTCCTGCTGACTTTGTGGGAACAGCTTTACCTCCCCTCCAGCCATTTGAAAATGATCTGAGGGGAGTTAGCTGACATTGTTCAGTGATTGCCAAGACTGGTGCTGCTTCCTCAGAAATCAATAGGTACAGAATCCATTACAAACTCAGGCAGTTAAAATGATTAAATACTGATTGAAGGTTCCACGTTTTTCACTTGTTTAAAACCCCCCAGCAATACAAGCAATTTTTCACTCTTACCAAGTCTCAGATCAGTGAGATCTGCACTCTTCCTCTCCTGAATAGTTCCCTCTGGATTTATTTGCAGGATTTTGTTGAGAGTAAAAATCCAGTCATCCATATCCTGCTCATTTTCAGCTGCCAGCACAAAGTATGTGAGGTCATTCATTTTCAACTCAAAGGCATGTTTCCTAAGCCTGTTATTCTGTTGGAACAAAAGGAAAATTAAACACTAGAACTAATACAAAACGTACTGAAAAAGTCATCCATGAGATGGACTTGTATATGGCCACTCCTGAAAAATGACATTTAAGCAAACTTCAGTAGCTTTAAAGAAAATTCAAAAGTGCAACATTAACACAAATTTCTGTCACTTTGTGCATTTAAGAGCTTCTGTGGCCAAACATATGTCCTCTATTTGGCCACAGAAATCTAAGATGGACAATAGTTCAGAAGGGAATACCTCCCACGTGGAACAATAAAAGACCTCTGGTCACAAAGTGCAGCACTGCTGCATGAGTTGGAGTGGTCTGGGGAGAACAGCTCTAACAAACAAGCCTCTTACACTTGATCAGCACAACAGACACCCAAAAAGATAAATCAAAATATTGCTAAGCCATATAAATATTTGGGGGAGAGTGGGAACAGGACTTTCCAGAAGCTTGCAACAGGGCAAATTCCTGCACAGTAACTATTACAATGGGTATTTCCCACATCTACTTTTGTCTTGGAAGGATTTTAAAAAAATTTAAGGGGATTTCAACAGTTTTTCACAAAAGGCAAAGGTGAGGTATAGTGCTGGTCATTCATTACAATGCTATAATTTTCAAGCACAAAATAAGAACAAATGCCCAGTACACTGGGAACAGATTGAGTTCTGAGAGCTGCTCTCTGTCACCAGATTTCACCTGCAGGAGACAATGTCCATCAATTTCTGTCATTAGAATTAACAGGTACTTAGCTTCTGAAACTACCCAAAATTAAACAAAGTGATTGGATCTAACATAATGTGCATAATTTCTCAAATTTACCCAATTAGTGAGGCACATATCTCTTAGTCTTAAGGAAGCAGTTGCATCAATTTTCTCTCTTCCTTGCTTATTTCTGAGAACAGTAATGCATTCTATCCCCTCTCGTTTTGCTGAACTTTTAAAGCTCACTGATGATGGACATCAGTGCCACCATTTTGATTTCACTAATCCAGAAGATTGCCATCACTGTTCACAGATTTAACCTTGGAGACATGCTGACAAATGAAAAAAAATTATCCACTCTGTAACTGGTCATTTCACTCCATTTTTTCTTCCTTAACAGTCTCAAATAGCATCACAGTGATCTCCTGTAGTTCTGCATACTGTAAGTATTTTTCTGCACAGTTCTATATGAACAAGTTATTAAGAGGTTTCTAAGTCAGATGGTGAGATGATAGCGATTCTTTTACTTAAGAGGAACAGAGGCAAAATCTGATACTGATTAGCAGAGGAGGATGCAAACCCAGGACATTGAGAAGCAAGTTCCATGAACAATTTTTTTCCAGGAGCAGAGATGATTTAGAAGATTCCTACCCAATCTGTTGCTAATCACTTGCTCCAGCTCTTATATTACATGTCATGACCCAGATCAGGAATCACTTAAGACTGAACTACTTCTTCTGAAGCTACTTGGGTCAATGGGGTCAGACAAATCTTGGCTTTTCAAACTGACTTGGGATTCTCTGTGTGTATATGTGTGCACGTGTGCTAGTTTTTAGTTCTGCTACTGGAAATTCTCTTGATAAGAAATAATTTTCCTTTCAAGTACTTTATGGAGGTGAATATTCTTTCAGGGTTATAAATTTTAGTTCATCAAATGCAGAGTAAGAATAGGCTTGGGTTTTGTAGCATTGGTTCTTGGGTGTTCAGTATTTATCCTGATTCTGAAATCACTCCTTTCTTCCAATCATATATTCAAACTAATGTAAAACAAGGATGAAAATTTCACTAAAACCTGTTACACATATATAAAATTATGTGAGTGCTTGACCAAGAGCTAGAAGTTCAAAAAAACTGCCAAGAATCTTAGGTAGTGGCCATTTAAAACTTTTAAGGCCAGATTATCTGCAAAAGTGGAGATTGTGTACACCAGTTAATGCACAACCTATAAAGAAGAATGCTATGTTTCAATTTTACTTCAGATAAGAAAAATCATTTAAAATTAATGGATTTATTTTCTTTATTTCCCCATATGAAATGGCCAAGATCTTTAAAACAGTTACTGAAACACAAGAATGAATGCATTTATTGCCTATATTATGTACTTCCCCTTATAGACACGGCCAAGATCTTTAAATCGGGTACTGAAAGACTATCAGACATTATCTAATACACCAATATATCTTGCATGCTGAACCTTAAGAAGGAGGGCAGGAAAACTTCAATATCCACTTTTCCATCTGCACTTCAGATTTCTGGCAAGCAGATGAGATCTACAGCAAAGTCTTCGTTTCAAATCTAAGACCAGCTATTTTACCTTCCTGATCAGTTAACAGGAAAAAAAACCCAACAAGGTACCATTTCTCGGTTTGGTTCTCTATAAAACTCCTTCCATATGGTATATGGACCTTAACTTCTAATCATCAACACTTAATTTCAAGTTCAAAAATTTCTTCCAGAAAGAAATAATATAAGATTGAAAAAAGAGACTATAAATGAGCTATGAATTAAACATCAGGCTAAGTCTAATGCCTGCAGGGTCATTCTTCCAAACTAAGAGAATTGTTTTGGAAGCATTTTGTATTTTTCTCTGGAGATAATTTTTCTGGGATATTTTACTACAATTTCGATAGCCTATCTCAATCAAACAGGAGCTCAAAGTCATTTATAAAAACTTAAATAATTTATAGTGGTATTAAAACTCATTGAATCACAATGCACATATCACATTTTTTCACTAAAAATTCAGTTTTACCCAACTCTTTCTCCACATTCACTTGGTCTCCCTGTTTATGGCAACTCTAAGCCAGGTTTTTTTTTTTAGCCCTATGATTCCAAGTCCATCACAGACTTTAACAGCTGATGGGATTCACCCTAGTACACCCTTGGCTAAGATTTAACTTCTTACTAGTGAAGATAGCTAAAATTTGTGAGTCCCATGCTAAATGTCAATCAAAACCTATCACAGAAACTTGCATCTGGGGGCAGGCAAGAGGAGAAGCCACTGTTCAATCAGTGTGGGACAATCTGGAGGAACACTGTAGATTTAGAAAGCAGCTGTCAAAGGTTCAGGGGGAGGAAGATTTTACAAGACTTCTTGAGATTTTTTTGTCAGAAGTTAGTCAAAAACAGCAGAAATCTTGCTGTCTTGTCAAGACATTTCTGCTATCTTGGAGTGTCATGAGAAACAACACAGCAGAAAGGGCACCCTCTGGGGTACCATTAAATATGTACATAACAACACTCTACAAGGGGCTGGATGGAGCTCTGGCTGAGACCCAGTTTACAATTCCTGCTTGTGCCAGCAGGAATTTCTAACCTGGATTTGTCTATAAGAATCTTCTACATGGCTTCTGCTACACTTCCAACCACCTGTGAGGGTCTCTCAAGCTAATGGAGTGACACTGGCAAACATCACTGTCCTATATGCATATCTCCATCCCCTTCTATCCCTGTTTGAAAAAAGAAACACCCTTCTGAACAGCCCTGGAATAATGGCCATTGCCCACAGAGGTGGGGACTGTCAGCAAATACTTGTTCCCAGGGTGAATCACTGGGAACTGATTATTTTTCTTGCTCCAGAAGGGTTTAGAGGTGAATGAGACATCACAACCAAGAAAACCTTTTACTTATCAGGGATCTGCTCTTGTGTTATCTGTAAGATTTCTTTCAAAGCAATCCTCAAATCAGCCTGTCTAGCACTGTTGCCAATATTTACTGGTTAAATAGTAAAATATGGATTAAATAAAATGGATTTCCTTATTCAGTGACACATTGGACTACATCAGTCAATAGTCACATAACATGCAAGGAAACATCTTGTTTAGAATGAAACAAAAGAAAAAAGAGAAATATATTATTAGAATGAGAGGAAAGGTAGAACAAGATGGGAGATAAAAGCTAAGAACACAGTCTAAGGTAACAACAGGAAAAAAAAAAAAAAAGGTTTGTTTAGACATTTCCAGCAAACAAAGTTCTGTCCTACCTGATGCCATTAAGACTCCAAAAGTGATGAGCTTCAAGGATACAAGATAAATATTGCACTTGCCCAACAGACAATGCTTTGTAACCTGAATCTCTCTGCTCCACAAGTAAGCACGGTCTTCGTAAGCATGAGGTAAAATCCAACATCTCAGAAAATAATTTCAGTGAAATCTCCCAAACATTTCACAGTATTTTTTTCTCATGGACGAAGTGTGTGCATGGTCTGCTACCATGATTCAGCTATGGTACTTTGTCACTTGTCAGTCTGAGCATCTGCACCCCATTAAAGAGCAAAACCAGTGGTGCTTTCATTTCCTGAAACTGCTAATGAGACCATTATTCTGTTAATGAACGTGTTCTTCCACCTGCCTTTTTAAATGCATCCTACACCCAAAACACTGCAATGAAATAAACTGGAACTTACCTGTATGACTCCCGTACAAGAATCCAAAAAAATACATCCCTTTGGCTCCTTTGATATTTTTTCATCTTTATAAAAATTCATAATATATGAGTTATCTGACAACTGTGTCAGCTGGAAGTAGCGCTTTTTGAATGACTGAAGTGATGAGAAAGAAGAAGCATTAAAATTGTTGTACTGCAAATTATTTTCACTGATATTTTATTCATAGGGTTTAAATAACAGGTAACTCCTGACTGCATTTCAATCACTATTTTGTAGACAAATGAAGTATTACTTTATTATCATTTAAAGCAATGCAATCAAACCTGAGCTATAAATGGCTAAGTGACAATAGCAAAAAGTGTGCCTCTGTGGGGAAAGCAAATCCAAACAGAACAAAGAAAGAATAATGTTTCCTTACCCGAACAGTAATGCTATTGTTTACAGTGCTGTTGAAATTCCCTTTATAAAGCCATCCAGACTTGTAAACTCCTGCTGCTAATCCTCCTCCTCCTCCACCACCACCTTTAGAAGATGAGTGGGATGTTGTGTCCTATATGGAAGACAAGGTTAAAATTGCACAGACTTGTTTTCTGAATTCCAAGACAAAAACTGTAATGTGTGAATATCTGCTTGATGACAAATAATCACCCTTTCATTCCTTTTAGAATAAGATATTATTAATAGTCCTCCCATACATGGGATGATGAGACAAAGCTGTTCCACTAATTTCAGAGCTATTAAAAAAATGAAATATTTTATAGGAGATAATGACCCTCCATTATTATTCTTTATTTGATAGTAAAGTAATAAATAACTTCCACAGTAGGAAAAAACCAACCCATGCGAAAACCAGAATACATACTTCATCCTTATCCACATCTTCATGATCGATTTCAAAGGAATGTGATGGCAGTTTCTCTGGTCTACATTCACTTCTGGGAGGGGGAGAAAAAGTATTTATTTATTAAAAACAAATAATGTATCTGCTGTTTCAGGGAGATAACCACACTGAGCCCCCATGGCAATGTCAGTTCACCTTCTGCTGTGATCCTATTGTCTCCTTTAGAACCACTACACTTTTCAAATACTTTTTTCCTAAGCCACATGTATCTCTTTCTTTTTTTTTTTTACCCCCCTAAAAGCTCTGAAGCTGCAACAGTTCTATATAAATGATAAAATACCAATTCTTGGTGTTCTCACTGCTCTTCCACCACAATGGGCAACAAACGCAAAACAATTCCCAAAGAGATATCCCATTCAAGGCTGCCAGAGGAAGGAGACTGAGCTCTTCAGTAGATTTCTTAAACAAGAACATTAGAACTTTCATCTTAAATCTTCTACATCACTTCATGATTTCCAGTTTTTTTTTATTCAATATGATGAGCACAGCCTTCAAGCAATTTTTCAAAATACACAGATGTCTTTTTGATGTGATGCCATCTAAGTTCTTTATACTGTACACTCAAATCCACAACTGAATATGAGAAAGCAAAGCACTTAAGTATTGGCTTAATTTTCAGCACATAAATAACTGTACTTAGGCCCAGAGTACTTCTCATGCTGCAGAATTAAACAGTAACAGCCAAATACTCACAACAAAAATTCAAGGGTATTTTTAAATAGAAAAAATTAGATTTTTCAGTGCCCTGAAAAATTCCAGTATTGTTTTCAAATTCCTAAAGATTACACATCTCATCTTGAAAATCCTCAGTTATTATATGAAAACCTAAAAAGGTTTTCATGCTAAAAGCTATTATTTATTAGGAAGACTGACTTTTTCCAGAATTAAAAAAAAAACAAAGCAAAACAAAAAAAAAACAAACAAAACTTTCAACCTTTTCATTTTTTATTCATTCATACATAAATTACAGATAGGGAAGATCAGAGTAATGAGCAATACCTATCTCCTCTTCGTTTTCCCTATTTCAAAACCAGTGTTCCCATGATGTGCCCATGCCACCATAAGGGCACAGAGAACACAAGAGTGTTCATCCCCTCTTCGGTTTATTCCAGTTTTGCAGTTTATTTACTGCAAACAACTGATCAGTGTTTGGAATAAAAGGAACATTTACAGTATACTGGCATTTTTGACATCTGTAAAGCTTTAATAGTCAGAATATTCGTGTTGGAAAGCCATTGCAGGTTTTCCAATGCAACCAAGGACAGCTGTTAAAAATTCTAACACAAACACTCCCACCTGAAAGGACTCCAAACCAAAAATCCCAAGCTAAATCCCACCTTTTATGTAAAAGAGGCACCAGACCTAAAATATCTGCTAAGTGTTGCAGCTTTCCTATAAACAGCAGCAAAAATTTTGCTAATGACTCTTTCTGTTCCCAGACAGTCAGCACAGCACAATAAACAATCTCTAACCTTCTCCCACCCATCCACTTGCTCAAGAAGCAAGAACACACGGGCACAAAGCATAAAACATGGTGTAAAAGAGGTAGTGAGAGCTTACAGAGAGGAATCTAAGGGGTTAGAAAGAGATGAGGAAAATCTCCAAGGAGGAACACAATCAGAGAAAAACCAAAGCAATTGCTAAATATTTTGATTCTGTCATGCACAGGGTGCTGAGCTCTGTGCTGGTGCCACACCAGCATTGCAGTGCACAGGCTGAGTACCTGGGGCAGGCAGTGAGTATTCAACATCACACAGCAATTGCTTTCTAATCAGAAAGGATCACCATTCAGAAAGAGAAACTCTGACAAAAATATGCTCCACCATGCAGCCATTACTCAAGATGTTGCACAACTGCGTGAGCCAGCACAGCATGGCCTCAAGCACAAGCAGGCATGAAGTCCTTCAGTGCTGCTGAGACCCAACATGCTTATTTCTACAGGGAAGTTCAGCACAACATCAGTGAGTGGAATTGCTTTAGCCACAGTTAGAACTGATATTGTAAATGATATTCCTTTCCCACGATGTAAAGCTAAACACTTAACACTCATCCAGTGTTCACCAATACAGTAACTTCCTATAAAGGGATTGATATAAGAATATGTTCAGATTCCTCAAAGTATGACAGCAGGTTTCTTCAAATCAAACAAAAACTGGTAAAAAGTGGACATCCAGAGCTATCAACAGTGAGATACAGTATAATGACCAGGACATAACAAGCCTCTATTTTTTTTGAGAAGATTTAGTCTAAAACACCAAACTTTGTAACATACATGCACAAATCAAGGTAGAAGAGGCTAGAACTAAGATGAAATGAGGTGGATCTCAAACCAGATCTATTTAAGATGTGTTAAGCTCAAAAGCCAAAAGTTTCCAGCAAAAAATTGCAGACAACTCCTGCTATAACTTTGCATCTGAAATATCAAAAAGTGTGGCACCTAAACCTTCCTTAAGAGATACAAGATTTCATGTCAGTATAATCCTCAGTACAACGAATGNGGGGGGAAGTAAGATGCAAGACACCCTGGTATCCCCGGAGCATGAACCCATGAAAGCAAATCCCATTAAAAATTTTTAATAATCCCACACTGAAATACCCTTCACAGGAGAGGATGAATGCAATCAGCTAAAATGTATTTTTGTGCATAGTAATGCACCCACATCTGTCCAATGCATATTTCATAAGAGTGAAGACATTTAAGGTTAAATGGAAAAATGCTGTGCTACAACCATTTTTCTTGAGCTCTAAATGCCTTAATTTTCTAAACCAATCAGCAGGCTGGGTACTTAAGAAAGGGTGTGTTTATAATCTCTGATTAGCAAAACTGCTCTTAATGGCTTTTTGCACTACCATGTACACTGACCTACAAGAGCAAATGCAGGTCTAAAGGAAGGTTTGCAGTGCAAAACCCTCTGAACACAGCATCTAACTGGGCCATAAGACTCTGTTTTATGAGTTTTATCAGTTCCGGAAGCAATGAAGTTAGTACTAGTTTCCATCCAACCCAAGCTTGGAGCACTCATTCATTCCTGTCTTATATTCAGGTAAAAAGTTTTTCCATCCAGTATTGCAATTTTAATGACTCAAACTCCAAGAAAGGAGGCAGTGACACAGCTCATTCTGGCACTTGGTGATTTTGGTAACTACTCTCTAAAACCTTCCTCAGGGGCAGGACACAAACCCTCGAGAAACATGAGTATGGGTAGAATCTCATGCATGGAGGAATGAGCACCAGATTCTTTATTTCTTTCCATTCAAGTTAGGGAGCTTGCTCCTGCTCCTTCCAGCACTTTTAGAGTGATGTTCATGTTCACATGCCTCTAAGCACAGGAGAGATGTCCCTTACCCTGACACTGGCCTTGTATCATCAGTGCACCCAGTTCTCCCGTACAATGCAGCTGTAAAGCACTGAAATCCTATTCTTTATTCCACAGGGTAACTAAAAGGAGAATGAATCCCAATGAAAGGTGAGTGACATTTATGCATTATTAAGGAAAACGAAAAGCCACCTCTCCTGTATCAACTGTGCTTTGAAAACACAAATACACTTGTAAGGATTTGAATCAGCACAAATGGAGTTTGTTGACACCAGTGAATTCTGCAGAGTCTTGAACTTTTCTGAAGGACCTTTGCTTCCCCTTTTTAAAAATGCAAGGCACTAAAAATACAGTAAAACAAGCACAGAGTAGAAGACAAAGGAAAGTGCAAATATGGACAAAGCTTAGCAAATAACACAAGCCTAATGGGAAAACAATAATAAAAAGAGGGAACTTATGTGTGTTCTTACTGTGGTAAGTGTCGAAAGTCTTCTGAATAGGATTCGTATTTGTAGTTCACGACATGCCAGTGGGAACTGTAGTATTTACAAGCCTAAACAGAAGAAACACAAACAACAATAGAATTACAAGGGTTGAGACTCAAGGCTATAGAACTGATAAAGTTCTGAGGCAGTCCATGTGCTAGAGAACATATTCTTCTCTTTTAGAGCTGGGTGCTCAGTTCCTAAAGGAAAGCCAGAGTCAAATGTTTCCATATTTTGAAGCACGTTTCCCTTTAACATCAAATGCACTGAATCCCACAAGATGGAGGAGGGAGCTGATAGCAATTTAACATGCTTTACTGATTCTCATCTGTTTTCTAGGAAGCGCTGTTAAATAATATAGTTACTGCCTCAAAAGACATGATCTAGTTTAAGGCCTGACTTCCTCCATGGACATGGATTACACATTTCTTTGTTTGCATCCTGTTTCATTACCTAAGCCTTCCACTGTAAATACATTTACCTTACTCTTTTTACTCCCCCCGCCCTTGTTGCAGCACAAGCTCTCAACTTCTTATTCTGCCCTTAAGGATTGATCTTTTAACCTCTTAACATTAAGGAATACATTAATAGGACTATAAGTTTTCACCAGTCTCATTTTCCCTTCCACAATGAATTTGCTCAGTCATGTCACCATGTAGTTTTGACTGTCTAAAAATTTTCTTGCTGGTTTTGCACTTGCCTTTGGAAATTGTTCTTAGCATATCAATCTTCCTTAAATAAGGAAGCCAAACCTGAACTATACAGAAGTGCTTGGCTGTGTTGTCAGACAGACCAGAATATCTGTGCAATTTATTTATTGCAGAGCTTTTATCAATGCAGCTAAACACAACATGACATTTTGAAAGGGAACTAGAGGCATGAAATATGCACAGTTACTGCTAAGGTGCACATCTACAAGAAAAATTACACAATGTCAGAATTTCCAGTGATTCTTCATACAGAGTGTAAATTGCAACTGATATTTGTACAGTATGCTGAAGATTTTACCCCAATATTGTATTTTTTTTCTCTCCACACCCCACCTGAAAGTTTGCACCAGCCCACCTAAGATGGAAAGGAAGAAAGAGAGGGATCAAGCCTAGAACCCAGCAGAGGTTGCTGCCCAAGACCATAGAGAAAAGGAGGCATATCAGGAAGGAAAAGGATGGAGAGGTACAGTAGAGAAAGAAGCAGCAGGATTGAAAGGAATCTGAAGTGGGAACAGTAAAGACAGTCTCACAGAAAGGCATGAGACTTCAGGAGTCACACAGAATGGAATAACAGATAGACCAAAGGAGTCTAAATACCAAAAGCTGTGCAGAGAAAGAAGAAGGAAAGAGAATAAAAAGACATCATAAATTAGTATAAAAAGGTCGACTGCTTCAACTGGGAGTATTCCCTCTCCTCATTCCCAGCTGCTTCTCAAGTACCCATGGGAGTCATTGCTTGCACAGGGGTCTCTACCTCAGAGGCACAGAGGGGATTATCAGGCTACTGGAGTAAACCTGAGATGGGTTGTCTAAACTATTCAGCATTGGCTTAACAGATCTCTTTTTTTAAAATCTTGTGCAAAATATGCAGAGTATGCAGCCACAAATTATTTTAGGAAGTTATCTTCTTTGTATTCAGAGTATTCTGTGACAGCTTAATTTGGTTTAGAGTGTGGAAAAGGTGGCAAGAAAGTGGGTGCACATTTATAGGCACTTCTCTCCCTGGCAGTTCAGCACAACCAAGGGCAGTAAACATTCCACATGGATCCAGTATTTACCTTCTCATCTGACACAAGGCTTCATTATTTTACAGATGCAGAATAAAGTGTGACCATTAGACAACATAATCACATATTCTGCAAGAATGGAGATTAATATTACAGCATTATAACTGACTCTGCCTGCACTTGCCAGGATCACATTCAAAGCTACCCCTGAAAACCACTCCAGCACTGACTGCACTTGGCCTCTGAATGTAGAGATAATAAAAAACCCAACTTCACACCAAAACTTCTTTTATAATTCTTCGTAAAACAACTTGGTCACTCTTATATTTGTGTGAAATGTGTGTGACAGTCACCTAGGCTATAAGAATACTCTTACAAAACTAACATATACTCTGTTCTACATAAGCCAATGAAAAGCTCACAGAGCATTGTGAGAGTGAGCCCAGAACCTCCAGCTCACACATCACTCCCCTTCTCCTTGGCAAATGTAAACCAAGTGGACCTTCTACAGAAAGGACCACTTTTCCCCTGTGGTACTTTCATTACTAAGTATTTTATTTAACTGATGCAATTAAAGCCCACAGAGACCTCTCAAAGCAGGCTTTTAATGCAAACATTATAGGCTGGTATGGTCAAAAAAGCAGTTGTGAATAACATATAGAGCAGGCCACAGTATTTTAGCTTGTAGCTAAAAAGGTTTATTGTGCTCCTCCAAAAAAAGCTAATCAAAATAAAAATTAAAGGGGACAAAGCAGCACATTCAAGTATCACTCAGTAAATTCACAAAAGACAAGCCAACCCAGTGGAACAGCAACCACTGTTCTTGAACTAGCTTCTGTGGGGAAAATAGAGTTAACTTAAAAAGCAACACCAAAAAAAGGGTACAGATTTTCTCTTCAGAATATCCCAACTAAAAATTAAATACTTCTGCTAACCATACTGACTTCAAATGATTATTTAAAACTGGAATCATTATCGGAAATTAAGTTTTAGCACTGAGGAACAATATCTGCAAACCCAATTTGAGAAGCAAGTGAAACC
Organism: Toxostoma redivivum; assembly: GCA_013397375.1. Lineage (NCBI taxonomy): Eukaryota > Metazoa > Chordata > Aves > Passeriformes > Mimidae > Toxostoma > Toxostoma redivivum. The sequence continues at coordinate 1,085,234 of VXBI01002221.1, read as the reverse complement.
TTTATAGAGGCAGAGATTTCATAAAAAGGCTAGAGCTGGATACTACTATTCCTGGCAGAGAACAGAGGCACCAATGCAGGGGCTGTTGAGCTCAAGTGAACTGTGGGGGAGGAAAAAAATAGACAGAGAAATGGAAGTTTTGGGATGTGGGAGGGTTGGCACATGTTTGCATGAACTTTCTACTTCTCTGTTAATTAAACAGGCAGCACAGCCCATTCCCAGGGGCCCTATCAAACTAAGGTCTTTGTTTTTTTTTTCCTTTTTCTATTTTGTTTTTGTCCAGATGGCCTAATTTCTCCTTACAGGGACAGATAATCCTACAGACTTTTTCCATGTGTAACTTCTTATCTCTGGTTCAGGTGATGACAGCATGATGGCTACCACTGTGAAAAAGACATTTGAAGATTTATCCTGCAATGGAAAGGAACCTTTCAGAGAGAAAAAACCCTAAAACAACCAACCAACCCACAAAAAAACCAACCAAACAAAAAAACCACAAACAAATAAATAAACAAAAAAGAAAAAACAAAACAAAAAAAAGGGGGGAGTGAGGGAAACACAAAGGAAACAAACAGCTTCTCTGTTTATATCATCTCTAAGACAGCACTAGTATGTGGTCTTCAGAAACACAGATGCACATCCAATAAAAGTCATTCGTGGAACAAGCGGGCTCCTTGCAGAGGAGCTGCATGCAGAGAGGAACTGCCCCTCAGCCTGGCAGAATGGCTCTTCCTGAGGTGGGACAGGGCAATCAAGCTTACGGAGGAGCTTGGAAACACAAAGTAAAGGAACCAAAGGAAGGAAGTGTGCAGGGATTTGGGGAGGTGCAAGGTGCAGTGACCACCCTGGGTAGAAATCCAGCCCTCCACCCAGGCCTGCCCCCGACTCCTCACATTCACAATGAGCATGGCAGCATCACCAGTGGCTGCTGCCAATCTGGACCTTCATTTTGGGGCTCTCAAAACTGTTCCCAAAACAACAGTTCACATGTATAGCAAAGTCCAGTGACACAGGCAAGTAACAAGCCTAAACATTGAAACACACTATTATCTTAAAGTATCAAACATTTTAACAAGTATTTATTTTCTGTACTATCAAAAGACTCACTATCCTTCAATAATCTATGTCTAGCCCTGACACTACAGCTCTTTCAAGAACTTAGATTTTGAAGATGGGGAAATTTACACTGTGATGAGCAACAACAAAACTTTCATTTTCAACATTGTCAGTGTCATTGTCAACAGGAACTCCCATTTTAGTGTGATTTTGAAAGAGGCAAGAACAATGCAGCCTAGCCTGCAAATCAGAAAGCCTCAGAAATCAACTTTATGGGCATACCACCACTTTCAGAAGTTATACAGGAGGCTTTTTTACACTGTGATTAATAAAACCCATGTTTCATAATTACTTACAGATCCTACAGACCCAACCTGCAAAATCTCAAATAAAAACTCCCTCAGATGTGGAAGCAAAGCAAGGGCTTTGCAAGCTTACTACAAGTGATAACTCCCTCTTGTATATCTAGAAAACCTCAACAGGAAAGTTCAGAGACACCCACATGAACTCTGTATTATCATAGACAAAATTAACTACATCATTCACTGAATGAAATTGCAATATTCCCACACTGCTATTTCATTTTGATTTGCTTTTTTACCCAGGAAGATTACTCCTCCTGCCCCTGCACAGCTCCTACACCTCCTCATTCATGGGGACAGCAGCCCCTCTGCAAACATGTTTCCCAAAAACTTACCCAAGTAGCACCTTTTTTTACTGAAGGATCACCTGGATTAAACTAATTTCTTAAAGGAGAGTTAACAACTAATATTTATTTACTTGCTGCATTTTTTTACATATACCTGGAATTTTATTCCTGTAGATATACACACAAACAGCCTGTATTTGTATGCCCATGTCTGTATTCTTCCTGAAGATACTGATTTGATGCAAACCAATATGGGACTAAATACATTGCAATTAGATAGTTTAAGTCCCTCAAACAAAATGTTACTTTGAATAGCAAAGTGCACTATCCCCTTATATGTCCAAATGAAATGTGGGGAAAATCCCAAGAATTCCCATTTGATCTGCATATTCAGGATACAGACTTAGGAAAGGTGATATTAGAAATGTTTTTATTGTCTGAAAGGAAGAATTTTATTTTGTTTCTAGTGAAGTGAATGTTTCTTTTTGGCAACATTACAGACCATGAGGACAATGCTGACTAGCACAATCTGCTGTTCATCTGCTGCATTTATGTCAGGAATGAGAAAATTCAGAATTTGGAAGGAAAACAGCATGATAAAGGAAGTTAGGAATACTTAAAACAACAAACCACTGAAGACAATTTGATTCTGGCTTTAAAAGTTTCTGGAAACTTTTTTCTTGGAACCTGATTTAGCTCCTCAGGCTTGTCCTGCCTAAGAAAAGTTAAGGAAAAATCCACAAGGAAAATATCTTAACACAACAAAAAGTATAGGAAAAATTAATTCACAAAGTATTAACTTTAAAATATAGCTAATACTTATGTATAAATTAATAAAGGGACTCAGATATTAATCAATCATAAAATGTAAAATATTTATTCTTTTTGCAAGCATAAAATATTTATTAAGGGATTATTTATTTGTCACCTTAGTTTTATTTTGGTTTAGATTTTCATTGTACAGTTTCAGCAAAACAGATGGCCAGACATCTTATTTAAAGTAAATTCTTCTGCCTCACCCATTATAATAACATTTCAATATCACCAACAGGGAAAGTTATGCATTCCTGAGGAATCCAAAAGTGGTTCTAAGAGAACTGAATAGACAACCAGAGGCAGAAACTTTCCACTACAGGTGGAAGCATCAAATGCCATCAATACTGGAAGCTTTCCTCAGCAACATCAGCCTCATCTTTCTCCATCAGCCTTGTCAGCTCTTTTGGATCCATAAACCAATACTGCCCAGGCAACTGAGTCCTCCAGGTGTGCCTCTAAGTACTGCTTATGGTTGCTTGAAGAAGGGAAATCTGATCAAACTCCAAACTGCCTTTGTATGGATTTTGGTAAGGGCTGGGGAAAAAAGCCCTCATCATTGAAGTGCTATAGCAATGAAAGGGCTAGAGGGGGAGGAAAAGCTTTCCTACTGTTACCAGTGGGAAACACACAGCCAGGAAGAAACAGACAGGATGTTAAGGCATTATCACAGACTTCTGACAACCCTTTACAAATGACTTCATCTCATAAACAAGAGCATCTGAACACCACAAGCACCCAGAATGAGACAAGAGATCATGGATCTGAGGTCTTGAAATGGTTTCAGTACCATGTCCTCACACTGCACCATGCAGAGGAAATTAGTTTCCCCTCCAAGAGCAGACCCTTCTTTTGCAGCTCACCAACTTGCTCCATGTCTTTGTCTCAATTTGCTGAAGTATTGAGATAGTGAGCAGAGACAGGTGATACCAAAATGGCTTCAGCATATGGAGCTGTACGTTCCCCAGAGTCTCATCAAGAATTGGGTGTTTGATCCTGGGTTGCCACAAGTCCAAGTGACCAACAGTTGGTCAAGTGTCTGTGGACACCTTCATTGTTCATGATATCATGCTATAATTGAAGAAAGACTCCTTTAGTGAGTGAAGTGTTGGCTTTTCCACAGTTCCAAGAGAGAAGTGAAGGCCACCAACTCCACTCCTGCACATCTATCCTGAAGTGCTGAACTCCTGCCATGAACACAAGAGGCTGCTGCTAGGGCAGTACACATCTCAGCAGGGGACTACAACCACAGATCTTCACAGAGCCCTGTGTTCAGTTTGGCTAATTTTGGACTGGAAACCATCCTCTTTATGGAGTTTAATTTATTGTGTATGCACATATATATATACACACACACATATACTTTGGCTTTGTGGCAAATTGGAGCACATGCATTACTGCTATAAACAGGGTCTTTACCCTGCTACTCTTCATGCACAGGCTTAGTCCTGTAGTACTGCTTTTTTCCATTGCTTTGCCCCTCTCTCCCCTTCCCCTTGGCTCACTGGTGCTGTAGAGAAAGCTAATAGGTGTACTCAATATGTGTTTTAGCAGGTTGCCATTAGCATCCCTTGGCATGCTCAGCTGTAACGATTCAGGCACTGTGCACCGTGTTCCATTTTTAGACCCATCACTTTCTCTGTAGAGCCATGAGCACAGTGCTGGCCTTGCAACTGGTGGAACCTTAAAATAAAAAGCAGACCTCAAAGTGCTGAAAGCCTAGTGAGGCTTCTGGGAAGGTAGAGAATTCCAGAAGCTATATTATCTTTTAACACTGCTGCCAGATTAACAAAGATGGCAAAAGTTCAGGCAATCTGAGCTGGCAGTAAATTATTATTGCTCTTTTTAGACCTACTGAAAAGAAATAGGGCCAGCCTGTAAAATGTCACAGTGCATACAATTCAACAGCTACATTTCTGCCTACATTTCATGATTTCTAATACCTGTGTTTGTCTGTGACAGACTTTTCCTGCACAGTTTCCTCTTGCAATTATAATGCATATGAACTACTTTTTCAGACCAGAAGAGACATGTGAAAAATCCCATTCTGTGAAAAAAAAGACCAAGAACCATCAAATTATGGGCTAATTATAAGAGCTTGGAATTCTTCCTTCTAGAAGCTGGCTAAGAATTCAGTTTCATATACTTGTTTTGTTAGTGCAAATGGTGCACATCTATATTGAACATATATTGAAGAAATATTGCACATCTATAACGAAAGATGGGAATGCTCAGGGGGCCATCTAAAGTAAATTCCTTTGAACAATGCAACCAGCTCCTCTAAAGTCCTTCAAAATTATAAAACCAGTGATGACATGAAATATTCCTGAGGCAGCAGGATGAGAAATCTTCTCCTACAATCTGAGATTAGGTATGGAAACAGTTCAGCCATAGGGGTTCCTTAAAAGTAGAGAGATTATTCCCTCCTGGTGAGCCTCTAACTGTCATGGAAGAACTTGAACTTTCTGTTGCGGTAAGGTGAAACAGACTCTAAATACTGACAATAAATATAAACCCCTATGCACCCTTCATGGTGCACCTGCTCCTCATATGTACACCTCCAAATGACATACATACCTTGTAAAAACACCTAAAAGTCTAAGCCAGTGCCACTTGATCATCTATTTTTGGAAAGATATCAATATTTTCAAAGTGCAAAGCACATGCAGATCACTGATCGTTAGCAGTGATGTAAAAACACCAACGTCAATATCAGTAGACTAGTGGTGACAGGGAATGCAGTTGGAAAACAATACAATGGCAAGCTAATTCAGTACATCTACAATTTTTCTAGATACAAACATCTCACAATAGGCAACTGCAGACATTAACCCTCCCTTCCCCTACTGGCCTTCAAAATTCAAAACTGATTCAAATCACAAAAAGCCTATTAAAAGAAAAAATGATGTTCATTATAAATATAGCAAACCTCCCCCAAACTCTTGGTTTCATTTAAAAATTAGATACTCACCTCTCTAACAAATAAATTTTCTGCTTTTTGTTCTGCATCTTCAGGTACAGAAGGATACAGTGTCCTGATTTCCAGTGAAATTGTGTCTATCTGACAATAAACAAAAAAACATGCAATTTAGTGAAAGCCAAACAGAACAGCAGTTTTGTCTCAGGAAGAGGTTAAGAACCTTGTTGTCATGGCTTGCATTTTTCAGTTTGTCATGCAGCCAACACACATGCATACCAACAACTGCAACCCAGCTCCTGCCCACATACACTATTCAATACTATCAGCTAAGGCATTAATTACAAGCAAGAACAATGTTCAAGCAGATTTCTGGGAATAAAACTGTTCCAAGCAAAGTTCCTTCAGTCTCTGAGGTTTTTGATAAAAACAGTCAAGTCTTCCTTACATCCTCTCCCAGACATACATGCCAAATTCAACAGTGATACTTGCTTCCTCCACTTCCCTTCTCCACCTCGTGCCTTTCTGGCAAGGAATGTGGAGACAGAAATAAAAGCTTTGACTCTTTTGAAAGGAGAAGAGAGGAGCAGAGTCACCCCAGAAAGCTGCAAAAGGAGTGCCACAAGATAGCTCAGTGGCTGGAAAGCAAGGAGAGCTTCTTGGAGGGACATTGCCACCTGTGGGCACGGGCAGAGGACAGGGCTGACAAGGGACTCCTGGCACTGCCTGCAGCCTCTGCCAGCCTGCACAAGTCAAGGCCTTTTTCTGAAAGCAGCTGCTGGCTGAGCTCCCTGGTCAGGCTGCAGAGCAGGAAACCACAGAGAGAAGTGGATCTCCTGCAGTTCTCCACAGGGAGCCAAGCTCCTCTTGGTTCCCAGCACAGGCCAGGGCCACCAGCAGGGCCCATGCTGTGCTCCACCAAGGCTGCCAGAAGGCTCACAAGAGGAAGCTTTGGGGTATTTTCAATTAACCTACAGATCTGACCCACTCATTTTCTCTGCCATAAGAGGAGAAAACAACCCAAATCAATGTGCAGCAGCCCAGGTTATGCTCTCAGTTACAATGGAGTAACTGCCATTCAAGACAGCAAAGGACTAAAACCCAGACAAATCTGGCCTCCCAAACACATTTTCTTTCCTTTACAGAAAGACTCACAATTCCCAGAGGAAGGCCTGTGGCATACAACTGGTTTAGTATGAAGAATCACTATGTACTAATACCATGAAGCAGCCTGCAGTACCTCTGCATCCTGGGAGGCTCTCCTCCATATCCTCACCCCCAGAATAAAAGGTGATGTTTTCTCTCTATAAGTTGGAGCACCCAAACTCTACACAACGAGTGCCTGGATATTATTGACTGCATTTTTCCTTAGAGTTTACATGAACCACTCTGATCTCCCATCGCTTTCCACATGAGTACTTATGCAAGGAAGGTATGTTTCACTCAGGCAGAGACATCATGGGATTCCCCAAACTTTTCATCTGGAGACCTCAGGATACAATATGATTAAACCATGACTCTCACAAAAAATGATGGTGGTCTCATAGACACCAGAAAGTGAAAAGAATCCTATTCTGACAAACTGAGCACATTTTCCTAAATGTGGGTTCCTGGGCTCTACCCAGCTGTGTTACTAATGCCTGTATGAAGTGATTTACACAAGCATTGAGTCTATGAGTAAAAGAGACAGAAGATAGAGAAGTATGAATTTTCAGGCCATGCGTAGTTACAGATGTCTGAATTCTTGGTTGCTTAGGGACTTCCCAGTAGTACCCACAGTTTCTGAAATGCACCTTATTCCTTTCACTTCACAGAGACATGATATTTTAAGCAGTAACGTTTTTTAAGCAGTAACAAGGCACAATCTCTGAGCACAGCTGGAAAGCCTGGGGTGCCCCTGTGGCCCACGATATGGAGCTTTTCCCAGGGCTGGGCCCTGCAGCCATAAAGCACCATCCTCCCAGCACACACAGCAATGCTGAAAATCCACTGTTCTTCCCAGACTGAGGCAGAGTCGGAGGCCACAGGAGGAGAGATGTAATGTACCCTGTACCTCACATTGACCCTGTCATGATGGTGAATAAGCTTCAGAGAAACCAACAGCCTGTTCTGCTTGCCAACAGCAAAACTTGCCTGCTCCATGTATTCCACAGAAAATACTTTCCAGTTATCTTTTTTTTATAGGCAAGACATAGAGTAAGCCATTTTTTTTACCTAATACAACATCTCTTATCAACTGATATGAACACAAGTGACTGAGAGAGCTAATATTGGCCTTAGTGGGGCCATTGTGCCTCCCTCTCCTTACACAGCCTGTTAAAAATGCTGTAGCTGAACAAGACAGGTAACCCAAGCCCACTGTTCTGCTCGAGGTACGTTCCCCCATCATCCTTCCCAACAAGACTGCACTTGAAATAAAACACAGCCCTGCAAACCTGAGAAATCAGGTAACACTGGGCTTGTTGCCTTTGCAGACTTTGACAAAGAATATCACAGGTTTATTTACAAAGAATTGGGACGTGGAAAATGTTGCATATTGTTATATTTAAACTTGTGCTAAAAACTACAAAGCACTTCTCTTCTGAGAACTAGTTGTGTTTAACCACTTAGCTGCAAAAGTTTGACCACAAAGGCTCTTCCTGTTCATAGTTGATTACTTCCAAAGTTAAATGCTCTTAAAGGCTGATCAGGCATGGCATTATTCAACAAAACTGGTTTATTCAGAAAAGAACTAAATTTCTGAAACAGTCATCCAAAAAACCAGAGATTTTATTTAGAGAATTCAGTATTTATAAATGTGCTGTGAATTCAGCCTAATCTTCTAATGTTTAGGCAATCATGGCAATTGTTTGTTCAAGCCAGAGACTAATTACCCTCTCATTTGTGCATGCAAACTATGGTAATCAAATAATGCAGGTATCAGCCTAAAGCATTCAAGTCTATAATTCTTCTGAATTATTTTATACAAATATCCTATATCCAACCACGATTTCTGGCACTACCAGGCTGTGTTATTTGCATAAACTCTGGGCCTCAGTTATTGGATGAGTTATAAGGTGCAATTTCACTAAGCACCTTCCCTTGCCACATTCACCTTCTGTGAAACACAGAAGTTAATACTGTTCCTTCTCAAACACTGATTAGGAATAATGTTTTCAGGCAGTGACTATTTCCCAGTGACATGGTGAATTTAGCATTTGAAAATGGAGTTCAATCTGCATTAGCCATTTCAAACATTTTCAGTCTAAATCTACCCCTAACAGCTTTTAGTCTGAAAGAACGTTAGCAGTGGTTAAATCTTTAGAGGGATGCATCAACAACAATGATATTTACTTCCTGCAAAGGCCGCCCTTCGTAGAGACCTAACCACCCACAGGCTGACATGTTCCTCCCTGGTAACACTTCAGGCTCTCTTAAAGAAAAGCTGCTCAGCCCCACTTTCATACAAGTAAACAGATTTACTTAATGTTACCAAAACATGCAATGACATAGTCCATCAAAATAAAAAAGAAGGCTAAGATGCAACTATGCTGTACAAATAGCACTGTGTAGAGGCTGTGGTAGTACAGGGCTCCCTGGCAGGCTGCAGTCCCAGCACAGACCTCACCACCTGTGTCGGGGCAAAGAGAAAGGAAAGCAAGAACAAAGCACATTTAGAGGACAGCTTTTACCCCATCACTCTCTGAATCACATTCAGTATGAGTGGCTATGCTTTGCTCACAGCTTGCTTTGCTGACTGTATTAGCCCTCTTTAAACAGCTGGAGTGCCTCCCTAGGAGTCCAGATACCTGTCACTGTCCTGCTGCTGCCAGCCTATGCAAACTGGATGCCAAGAATACCCATAACCCCACTAATCATGAAAGCAATGAAAATTTCTGCTCCTCTAAGAATGAGCAGATACAAGGAAAGTGGGAGCTAAATCATGTGCTATTTGAAATAACTCATTATTTCATCACTGTAACTCTTCTGATCTTAGAAATAAGAAAGGTTTCCAGGGGTTTTTCCAAGGAGGCTCCAAGGCCTGCACTTGCAGCTGCCCCTGTGGCACACACATTTCATGTTGAGGCAGTGCCCTTAACAACTCTTGCTCCCTCCCCTTACAGATGCATCTGGCTCTGTTATGAACTTCTGTATCCAAACGAACAATTTCTGACCCTGCACAGCATCTAGAAAGCAGAGGTTTCACAACCTGAAAAATAGAGAGATTTTGGCTTTCGTTCAGAGCTAAAAAAAAGAAGCCTGGAAACAATCATGCCTGCAGTGATGGCCAGTACAGCAATTTCACAATCCAGCCCTGCTTCTTCTAAGGCCTCCGGGATGCTTGGAGGAAATAGGGCTCCCAGGTGGGCTTTCAGAAACCCAGGAGCACAGCAGGCTGAACTTCCATAGGTTTTGCATTATGCAGGCAAGGTTTGCTGTCTTACACCTGTCCTAAATTTAAACAATGAATTCTTGTTTCTGTTGCAGGTTGAAAACCGGGCATTCAGCCATATTTATACAAATAGTTTAAAAAAGTCCGAGTTTTGCTTTTCAAACAGATTTAGGAAAGTCATACGTGAAAAGGAGGAACAAATTTTCATGACCCAGAGAGTTTAACATGCTTTTATACTATACAAATTTAAGAGTCTACTAAATACTTTCATCTACCTTTTTAAAACAATTAACTTATATTTACCAACATACCATTAACATATTTAGTTACTAAACCTCCACACAAGACAAGCTATTAGCAAAGGAGTGCTAAGCCTAAGGGTTGCCACTAAGGAAGAGTAGCAGTGATTTTAAGCAAGACTTCGGATCCTAGAGATTTGAAAAGAGACTGCTGGGTGTCCAGTAAATATCCAAAGGATGGAAGAAACAATAAAAAATACCTATGAAAGGATACAGCAAGTATTTTGTTTGGATACATGACGTGCTTAGGAGCAGAAGTACAGATATATGACAACAAATCCAGGTTATACTAAGATGTCAAAAGTTAAAGGTGGGAGTGAGACCAATTTGAAGGAAGCTGTAACACTTCCCTCATGGCTTCATTTCTGGCAAACACACAGCAGAGAAGTGATAAATGGGAATACCAGACAGCAGCAGTTCCAGGTGTCAAAGAGAGTACAGCCAGGTTTGGGGAAGAGAAGGTGAAGGAAGCACAGCAACCCAATGGTGAGGGTGCAAAACTACCAGGATCATCACCAAACTTTTTATAAGTACAACAAGAAGCCCATCAACTCCCTCTTACTACCACCAAGAAGAACTTACAGTGTAAGCTCTGTATTGATGCATTGCTGCAGAAATTTCCACTGGTCATTATTTCATAGCACAGCAACAGAAGGGAAATTTGTTCACAGGATCCAGGAATGGGTGAAAAATGAAGCTGAACTGACATGCTTTTTCTGAAGTGGAAAATGGACTTCGGGCAGGCAAAAGAGTTATAAGGAAGGAATTACTAGGAGACCAAAAAGTGGAACTGATGTGAATCAATTTTTTTTAAGGGATTATTAGGCATAGTTACAAAAGAAGTGAAATATCTTTTCCCTATCTGGAATAAAATCAGAGAAGGCATCTGTAATGTATACATCTTGTACTTTTCTGTGGAGATGCAGGGAATGGAGGCATACAGTCTCAGGCTCAGACTGATATAAAGAATTCTCTGATATTCCACAGACTTCACATAACATGTTGGAAATGACCAACAGAAGTCTTGTGAGAATAACAGCGTTCTCTTTGAATGCAAGTCAAAAAGAGACACAAATCTGAGATGAAACAACAGCTACAATAATTCACCCATAGCTGACACATGTGGTGAGCATGAGAGATCCAAAAATAGGAAATCATTATTAAAAGCAGAATTTTCTCCTATGTTCACTACTTCGGCCAACTCTTTTGGTTGGGTTTTCACTCTGAAGAGACTTTAGCCCATAGGATGTGCTCACCCACAGGCCCAAACTGGGGCTGTATCAACACTGAGACACAAAGTCTGCAGCAAGTGTAATCATTAGGAGTTAAACAGAGCCGGCCACCATTTCCTTGGGCATTATCACATTAAATCCCACTCAGGGCCAGCCTGAGCACCTCCTAATTCAGTCAGATGTGGATCTCTTTCTACTCAAATGGCTGACCCAGACTTTTGTGCTCAGGTAATATTTCAGCAGGAGGGAGCAGGACTGTAAATAGATACTCTGCAACTGGAAAACCTGCCTGGGACAAAAGCCCTCCTGTCCTGTCTGGTGACAGAGGCTCTTGCCACTGACACTGACTTCAACAGGAGTTAACAAAGATGAGAGAGGTTCATTGCAAGGATACAGACCCTACCTACCACAGCCTTTGCTATTCTCTGAGTACAGACCACTTCTACCATGCAACTACCTCTCTCATCTGTCTTAATCCATTTTTTCTTATTATTTTTTGAATATAAATAGATTATGCCAAATAGTTGCAAAGCATAACACAGAGGAAACAAAATAGAACTAGCTACCAAAATTCAGGCAATGACTTGAAATAAAATGAAAATAAGGATATGAAAATATGCTTGACAGACAGAGGTCTTCAGCAGTAGGACAATATTCTTCTTTCACTAAGAAGATTTGCTCTGTAGACTTGAGCTCAGTTACTCTAAATCAAAGGGCTCAAGGGCCTTGTGACAGCACACAGTATGTCTAGTCAGCTTTGTAATGCTAAGTTTCAATTTCATAAATTGACAAATGTACAAAATGGATAAAGGAATTAACAATAATGAGGAAATCTATTCTGTTTAGCTTCTCTCAATCCCATAAGCACATTAACTCAGTTAATGCCACCAAGGAAATAGAGCCATTTAGTAAAACAAAGCAGTCCATTAGATTAAGCTGCCCTCCTAGGACAGTAGCAGTGCCATGAGCTGATGGGAAGGGCCCTCACAGAGCAGTTACAATTGGTCACAAATTGAAATGTCTTTCCATTAGAGAATGCCTATTCATCAAAACCTAAATGCTATAGAAAGATGGCGTGATTTTGCAGAAGCTGCTGTTCAATGCAGGCAATCTGCCCATGCACTTGCTTGGTAACACACCTCCCCAGCCATCCTTCTGAGCACCCCAGCACTGCCACTGGACAGCTGCCCTGGGCTCCAGGCTCTCAGGGTCTGCAGTTTGTCAGGACAAGCAATGGGGAACACAGGATGAGGTCAGGCAGCTCCATGGCTGTGGGGTCAGCAATCCACTGCTCCTCACTGTTCCACCATGAGAGCTTTCCTCAGCACCACAGACTCTATCTAGTGGCCAAATACATCAAACAGAACAGGATCAGAAGTTACAAATTAAATTAGACTACAACAGTCGGGAGAGATTCTAGGACTGGTCAAACTAATACTGTGCTGAGCAAACAGACAAGTATAAGTTATAGAATAACATGTTTAGTGAGTTCCTGAAATGTATCTGGGAATAACCAGGGCTTCAAGCTTTATCTAATCAATCCAGAGCAGTAAAGGCATGTATATATGAATGTCAGAGGAAAAAAGCAAACAAACGCAAAAGCCAATGAATTTGGTGGAAGTATGGCATTATGCAGGAGTTAAGAAAATCTTAGGGAGCCCTTGGACAACTTCTGGCTCTCCCTCTAGCAGCAGGAGAACAAACCTAAGCAAAGGAATAACACATATTTGCCTTGTACTTACTGAAAAGTCATCATCAGGAAATAATATCAGATCCTTAAACTGGCTGTCCCCAATATTTTTTTCAATCTCTGTGATAACAGCTTCATAATCCAAAGGCTCCAAGAGTTTGGGTTTTTCCTGCTGTGGAAAAAAAAGAAAAGATCAGGTGATGTCTCTACACACAAATTTGCTTTCTTCCCCCATCACAAACTGAGATCTGTGGCATTTTTGCTTTCGTACACCAAAGCATGCTTCTCCTTTCATTCCATTCTGCCCAGCTTGTTGCATCTGAGCTCATGCATGAGAGTGAAGTGAGGAAGCTGGGCCACTTGTAACAGCCACTCTCCACCTCAAAACTCCAGAGCAATTTGTCAGCTCATTCCAGAGACTGAAACCACCATGTTAATTTACCTGGAAGTCTCAGGAATTCTCTTTTTCCATAAATACATCAAGAAAATTGATGGACACAGTTTGAACTAAACATAGATAGAACTGCAAACTATTTGGTTCAGAATAGGAAACCTACTTATTTCTTGACTGTCTTACACAATTCACCTTTTGAAGTGCTGGCAGCTCATGAAAGCCACCACATTGTTTTACTTGGTAATAATCCAAGGTTATTCTCCTGGGATAAACTATCTGGCATCCACCTCCATGGCTTCTCTTGTCAGAAAGCAGGACTAGTATCATCACACCAGTACTACTATTGCCTGAAACAACAGTAAAGTAAGAAACCACTGCAGGAAAAACTAAAGTCATATTGTCTTGAAATACAACCCAAAAATAGAAAAAGAGAAGCCTGCCTGACATGCTAGAATACATTAAACAAATGAAGAGTCATGTACTAGAGTGAGAACATTTGCTCAATTCAAAGATACAAGCATCAGGAAGAGTGAATGAGAAAGGGCAAGAGAACTGCCAGAAGGGATGGAAAAGAAAGTAATGAGAGAGAAAAAGGACACTAGTGGAAAGCGAATGCAGAAACATTTACTCTCTTAGTCTGATTCAAAAGTGGACATTAGTCCAAAGTAGTATTTTATCCACTGTACTTTCATTGGCTATTCAGAATTCTATAAAATTTCACTGTCTTCGCAAATCAGAACCAAGGTGTATTGAAAAAGAAAGCTTTGACATCTCCATAAAATATATTTCTCCAATGAGATTGTCCATCATATATGATTTTACCTCTCATTCATGTATGGTCCATTTTACATATAATAATTCAAATGTAATAGTTCCTCTCCCTTTTGACTCCTAGAAAGATATTGTTTATTCTGTAATCACAGCCATCTCGAGATTTCTTATGAACATTGTCTCCCTTCTATACTAGTCCATGACTCCTCTTGGCATCAAATGCATCTATGAAAAGTTTAACTAAGTATCAGTAACACAGCCACACAAATTAGACTAAAACACAGGAATACACATGTTCTTAGAAAGTTACTCAATTGCTGAACAGCTGATGCAAGAATCACAAAATTACTCAGGACCTCTACAGGTCATCTATTCCAACTCCCTGTTTAAAGCATCAAAGCTCCACTGAAGTCTGGCAAGGCAATTAAAAAAAGTTAGAACTACTTAAGCAGTTCAATCTATTACCACTCTTCTTGATCTATTAACTCTCACACTTCCATTTGCACACTTAAGAGAAATAAACCTCTAAAAATCATTACTATTTAGCATTCACAGGCCATAAACACTATCTATTGATGCTGAGATATTAAAAATTGTAAAACACAAGTAAGATCAACACATAACAGTAAAAAAATGAAAATAACAAAACCACTTTAATGTTTGATTTAAAGTCTGTGACAGGACTGGATTCTGGTTTTGTGATGTCCACTTAAGACAGGGAGCCCTGCTAGGTCGTAAGACTTGGTATGAACCCAGCCACATCACTTTAAGCTGTCTCATGGCAGTACTTAGCCCTGGCCTGCGCCATTGACACACAATGATCCAGTCCTGCTCGAGGAGCTCTGGGGCTCAGTATCAGCCATATCCCCTAGTGAGGTTCTCTCTGCCTTTTGCTGACAGTAGTTCCCCACAGGAACTTAATGGGGTCATTTGGCCACATCACCATATACAGCTTGCTCTCATTCCCTTCCAAAATGTGTTAAGTCATTGCAGTATCTTTTTGACACGAGTTTCAGACTTTCTGTCATTAAATCTGTCTCTGCATCTATTTATTAAATATTACTTTATAAACATATATTTCAAGGAGTTAAAACTATGAAGAGAAAACACCAGCGCACACTGAGTGTACCATCTATGCTGTACCACTGATTTTGGTAATGATACCTAGGCCTGAACAAAGTTCACTCAGTTCAAGTTCAGCAGAAAGCAAACTTGTATTAGTGCAACTGTTACCTTCAGTAGAAAACCTTATAGCAACCATTTACCAGAAAACTCAAAGTGAAAGAAATACATGCACTGACATTTATGAGGCACCAGTGCTTCACACAAGCATTTTTCCTGTGTAGTGGTTTCACTAAAACATGAACATTTTCTGCAGAAAATTTGTGACATTGACTACACTGATAACCCTTCCTTCCCAGAGCTGATACTGTCAGGCAATAAATCTCAACTCTTAGTGAGACAGATATACCACTGAAAACATAAAATGTCTGCTCTCCAAAACAACACAGGTGTCAAACACAATCTTAATCTTGGTCAGATGCTCCTTGGAAACATCATGAATGTCAGTTGTCAAAATCTAAAAAAATTTGGCAAACAAACGACATAAGTAGTCACCTTCCTATTGAAGTTGTAGACTAGGGGAGAGCTGGGAAACCCCAGAAATCTTGGGACTTCTCTTGAAACATGGGGAAATCCCATAAAAATGGGCAGCATTTACAGGTTTTCTACGCCTGTGGAAACTACCCTTTTTGCTGGGGCTGGTAGAAGGAAGAGGTATTCCTTCTTCCCCCTAGAAATCCCTGTAAGGTGGGGTGAACGCAGCTACATCCCCTTCAAAACTAACATTCTGCAGACGTTGGGGTGCAAGTGGAGGCAGGGTAAACTATGTCACATTGCTCTTCAGAAGCAGGCAATGCTCAGGAAGACACTGCTGAAAGCTGCTCAAACACTCCAGGGGAAAACTTCTCCTTGGCAGCTGCAAGGTCATTTACACGAGACAAAAATACAACTGGAGAAAACCCCGAAGCAGAGGAACACAGCAAGCGTACGAACATCACTGCTCCCACAGCACTAATTCTGCTGCTCTCAGTGCTGCAAAGGGCATGATCTGATGGGAGCATTTTAACAGATGTTAACAGAGAAGTCTTTGGAGAAACATTACACATCTGAACCAAATACAAGCAGATATGACATTATCAAACCTACTACCAAACTTTGCAGTGAGGCACTCCAATATTTATGGTGATGTTTTTCTACTGATGCAATAAAAATTACATTCTCCCTTCCATGTCAGTACAGCAAAATCCTGTGTATGCCAGCTCCCATAAATCAGAGATGCAAGTAATAGCCCATCCTTGTCAATACACTGGGTGCAGAGATAATTTAGCCCATTCCCTGCCAGCATCAAGCATGATAGTATAATAAACGTGATGCGCCTCTTCATCAATTCTGCATGTTCTTACAGACCATAAGACTCTGCTCTGTGGACACTGACTTGACTCCATCCTTTGCAGAGCCAGTATTTTGGACTTGGCAAGGCTCAGCAGTGCAATGCTTGTGTTGCAGTTGTGATGAGAAGTGGCAGCTGGTGAGTTAGCAGCTTAACTCTGCTGGTGTGGAGTGGCTGCTCAGTTTTTTCCTCCCAAGCAGACAGAAGCAGTGATGTTGGGATTAGCAAATTTCTCCCTGCAAGCACTAGCAGGGATCTGTATGAGTGGGGTTTGATTTAAAGCTAATTTAATAACCACAGTGCTGCCTCTTCTCAATTTAACTTGTCTGTTCTTTTTGGAAACAGGCCAACTTGGCAATCTGTGCCAAAATCAAATTATGCTGGCTTGGATTTCTGTAATGCTTTTTATATTCTCCATCTCAAGTGAGTAATGAATTTAGTTGTGCTGAAATGGTTGTGAATACATCTAGTAAAAAGGCATTCTCTGACTCCTCACCTGCTACAACATTCACAGCAGTACCATTTACTTCACACCCTGACAGCATAGAGTAGAGTAGCTTTGTATGTTGTTGAGCCAGCTATTCCACACTTTTGGAACACTGGAGAGATGTTAAATCAGAGCCAACACAATAGGAGGACAATATAGTTTCACAGAGGTGAAATGGGCCAGATTCCATCAGTGATATATGGATTCATTGCCATCATCTAGTCTAGGTAAAAAAGGATTAGATTTCCCAGTGGTAATTATCCAAGATATCCACATAAATGATATTACAGAATCCAATATGGTACTTGACTTGCCTCCAGATACACAGACCTCATACACTGATGCTAGTACTCATCTTTTCTTCACAATTACATCCATCCTCCTAAAGCTGCATTTCTGTGAACACTCCCTGAGGGAGGAAATGATGTAACAGAGACCAATAATCTCTGAACAGTCATCCCAAGAACTTCCCCATTCTAAAAATAAACTAGACTAACTGCTATGATTTTCTACTGCTTTAATGTCATATTATTCTGACACCAAATTATGAATATCTAAAATTTATTGAACTTAATAGGGATGTTTAAATTAATTCCTTCTCTTCCACGCACCAGGAAGAAAAAAAATGAAGGAAACAGATAAACAGAAAGAAGTTGATGGACTTCAGTTACCTTAATCCTATCTCTGTGACAGGAGGATCCATGATCATAAAGAGGCAAAACTATTGTGATGGCCAGATCGGTCAAGATCAAGCAAGACTCGGATTTTACATTTCAGCCAAGTTATGGCTTGTCAAAAATGACAATTCATTCCAGTATACATTTAAAATACTGAAATAGGCACTTAAAAGAGAAAGGGCCACTTTCTAAAACAACAACATCACCTTCCTTCATGTTTTTTTAGACTTCTTAATGATATCATGAACCAAATCCAATTCCACCAAAACTCACAACAGCAAATTAAACTGCTTTCTAAGATAACACCAATGTGAAGTGTTTCTCACACTCCTCTGTTCTTCTTTTCCTTTCCCCAGTTAAATACTATGTCTCTGACAACACGTCTTTCTATGTTTTCACATGGTTAATAAATGTAGCTAATTATATTCCACCAGGGCAGGCCAACTTCAATTGAGTATTTCTTTGCCAAGCCTGTCCAAATTGAAGCTAAAGAACAGCCAGGACTCCATGACTTTTGTAGAAAATGTAGCACAAAGGCTGAATTTAACCCTGTCTCAGATATGCCAGAGATCCAGCATGCACAGCAGTTCTGAGATGTGCTACCTGCAGCTGCCTGAACACTGAAGGAGCTGAAGCTGAGGCTATAAAACAATTTGGGTTTCACAGAGTTGCCAAAACTTTTGCATTTCTGTAGGACCAATGTATGTCTCTATTCACAGGGCAGCAGAGCAGTCTGGTGCCTGGGTGAATTCCATGGGAAGGATATCTCCAGTGGGTGCACCTTTTCACCTACCAGATCATGGGTGAGCAGCCCAAGACCCCGTGTGCTCCTGGCAAGGACTCCCAGGGCAGCATTTATATCCAGGGAGCACAGACAGCACAGTCACCCTGGGATTAAGGTGTCCCCAACACCCTTAACAAGCTGAGCTGGGAATGACAGGAATCACCCACTCAAAATGCTTCACCCCACACATCTGTCCTCCCTCTGCTCCCAACACACTCTGCATCATGTCATAGATTTCCTTTAAGAAAAATAAGTTTTGCATTTCGAGCACAGGGCAGGCAACTGAAGGTCTGCAAAAGGTACCTGGGGTATGGATGAGGAAGCACAGCCAGAACCAGCAGGCAGACGGTCTTCCCTTTTGATTCAGATCTCCTTTTTATGACTGCTTGGTCTGTTCGGCATCTATTTACAGTCAACAAACTCTCTGGCCACATTACAAAGGCTTCCTTTGGCTCAGGATGTGATCCACAGTCAACAAATTTATTAAAATTAGTGGTACAAAGAAAATTTTCTTTGACACACCCCCTTCCACCTTAAAATACATTCACTTGTCAGGTCCAAAATGTTTAATTTGTCATGGCTTTCAGTAAATCTTGGAGAATTGCATTTGGAAAGGATCCAGTCAGGGTTGCACAGCACAACTAATATACTCTTCAGTGTCAGTACTGAAGCCAACACGCCAATAAATTTCATTAAGGGGATTGCCAGTTCCCACACGATTCTGCTACAGAGAAAATCACAAAGAATTACAAATAATCCAACCCCCAATTCCTAGTGCTTCAGAAATTACTTGCCAAAATACTATAGTACCCATCAGCTCAAGCAGAGCAAAAGAACAGAAACCTATTGAAGACCCTTCTGGGAATAACAAAAGTGAAAAGTAATTTTCATTCTTTAAAGCTTCTTTATTCAAAGAAAATTCTGATTGATACCAATAAGTGACCTGCTTGACTAAATGAGACTTACTTTGTACAAATACAGCTGGGATGGGATGAATCCCAATTGCTTACACTACCATTGTTTTGTGGATCACAATCTATGTAAGTCTACTTTGTATTATGTTCCAGCTTTAAAAATTACTGTAAGAGAATTCAGCATGTCTTGAAAAATAGAAACACCTCTGTCCTGGTTTAGGGCACCTTTAGGACAAGCTCTCTTGTGGATGAGCTAACTCAAAACTTTCATATCAACTGATGGTCCAGCTGGAGCCCCCAGAGCTGCTCCAGCACCGCGACTGACGCGTGGCCAGGGCTAAGGCTGCTCAAACCACAGAGATCTGCTCTCAGGCACTGGGCACGACCCGCTCCTCCTAAGAACTCTTGTTTCTCAAGACAGAATTGATCGTTCCTTTCATGATGAATTCTGAAAGCTCCAGCCCTCAAACTACCTCCCCTCATGGTTAAATTGTGGAAGCCACACAGGACTGTTGGTTCAGCCAAGCATCCAGCTGGGGGGGAGAGGAGATGCTCTGTGCTATGTTCAACACAGTCATATGTGTTTGCTGAATTCTGTTTCCCAACCATGACTGTGCACCTGGCATTGCAGCCTTGTGCTGTGCTTTCTGACTCTGGAATGTCAGTGCATGAGCACGTCCATCTTCACAGACTAGCATTTGTCCTTTTAGACAGTTGATAAAATTATCATCCAATCTGCAAAATCATTCAGGGTAACAAGGCAACAACTTACTGCATGAGCAGAGAGAATGAGTATCTTGACTCTCCTTAGGAAGGGAATTAAATAATTTCATTTAATCATAAAACTACTAAAAATCAGCCACTGACAAGAAAGTGCTAAGTTTTAAATTTGGATTTAACTGGTTGGCTTTTCAAAATGTCAAGAATAACAGCTTCTGAATAGTGAGGACTTCTGAAGCCTAGACTAAATATTTGCCCATAGGTCACCTCAGGGGAAAAACAAGAAAGTTTTGTAAAGCATCATAGGGCTTTTTTTAAAAAAAATAATTTACATAGACCTCTAACCTAGCAACACTCGGCCACTTTCTCTCCCCTTGCCTGACCTAAACCTGGAAAAAAAAGGTGCAGTTTTAGCAACAAAAGGCTTTGAGTCTACCACACAGAATCTATTCATGAAGTAAGCAAGCAAAAGCCAAAGACGCAACTCACTCCCTTTTATGCAGACATCTGAAGAGACAGGTAGGATGTGCTGGAAGGGGTCTGAGCAGAAGGGATGTTATCTGTGGGGGAGCAGAGAGGAGCTGCCAACAGAGCTGGAGTGTTCTGCACAGGCAAGTGCCTCATTAGTGATGACTTCAGTCCAGGGAAGGACAAGGGCATTGTCCTGCCCTGTGCACCACAAAGGGGATGCTGAAGTGAGCCTAGTTCAGCTGTTCTGGAAATATGCTTTGCTTCATGTCTGCTTCTTCTAACACAGTCTCAAGTGGGCAGAGCCATGGCCCTAAGCAGAAATGTTAACAAAACCAGCCTGCAAGCTGCACACAGTGGATTTGACCTGAGCTTGCCAGTTTCTAGTATAAAGTTTATGTAAACAGCACTTCTGAGTCTGTTGGTGCATGTGTGCATACACACACACACACGTATAACTTCACGTAGTCTTTGTAGGCACAGGAAAATCTACATTTAAAAAAAACATACTCCAAATTTTTGCCCTTAAGCAGCACTCCTAGAAGAGGTAGTAGCCAAGCTCTGAGACCTATAAAACAACCATCTACACAGTAATAATAGAAGTGCATAGAGCAACAGGCAAACTGGTCCCCTCCATTTGTGCAAACTGGATGAATTCGGGAGACAGAGGGATCTACCCATGGCTATCTGTGTACAGGTTCAGGGGAAGTACAAAAAGAAGGATGTGCCGGGTGTTCCTACCTCACCCAGCCCTCCACCAAGTTCATCCAGCACAAACCCGCTGCTAAAACGGGGTAGATCTCACATAACACCATGCACAGCACAGGATTGTCTTTAAAACAGCTTTATTTACTTTGAACTTAAGATTTCTTTTTAGCAGACTTTGGTTTTAGAGCACATAAGAAGAGTTTGTTTTTCAAGAATTGAAGGGAAAGCTCTAATGTTTGTTCATTAGATAATGCTCTGATGCTAAAGACTTTGATCACTATTGTATGCCTGATGAAGTTGCAATGCAGTGCAAAGGCAAACATCCATTGTTTATTTTCTATTAAAACCTAAAATTTAGATGTATGAAGACCTAGATATATTAACTTGAGCAAACAACTGTTTTGAAAAGGGCTCAACCACTTCAGAAGCCCCTGAAGCAAAAACAAGTAACAAAAAATGTTTGCATTAGCTCTAAATAAACTTTTCAAAGATATAATTTAACTTCTAGAGTACTTAGTAATAAGTCACTGTCCCAGGGGGTAAATCTCATGTGTGGTGTTCTGCTTCATTTTACTCAGTGAATAACCCTCTCTACCTGCACTACGGTTACTTATCTCTTCAAGAGTAACAGGTATTTCTCATGCTACATATCTGAGTAAATGATTTTAAGTATTTCCACAGAGGCTGTATCTGTAAAATTAACATCATCTGTACGTGACCACTACAAACTCAGCTCTCACAATGACGTTAAACTTGCAATTGTTTCCTTGACATCAACTCCCCTCCCAGTCAATTATCTGGCTCTCAATGCATTTACACACACAGGATGTAAACGACAGCAAAATCTGGTCAACCACAGTGAGCTCGATCATCAACCCACTATCAATTAAAACAAGTCAGATAATAATTAGTCCTACAAAGAAACGGAGCTTCCAGAAAATAATTCAAGTCTATCTACAGAAAACACAGGTCTAAGAAGAGTATATGAAGAAATGCATTCTTTGAGTAAGGTCCCCATACACAAAGGCCTTTACAGCTGCAGGGGGAGCTGACATCACTTTGAAATCTGTGTGGAGGTGCAGAGGGCTGATGCATGAAGGAGAGATTGGCTGCTGGTTGATAGCAAAAGTGCCTGTAGGCCAAAGATTTAACATGCTCCAATTATGAAGTATTGGGCAGATTGCAAGGCACAAGAGTAAAGCCAAGTGTGTTTGCATTTCCTAAGGGCTAAACAAACTACTGAGAAATACATCTACAAAGAAACATGACACAGTGACCCCCACCTTAGTCTATCTTATGTTTGAAAAGAACAGAAATCAGCACAGATTCCCCTGCAAAGCTGAGCTATGTAACTGACATACAGGGGAAGTCAGGGGAAGTGCAGCATGACCCACAAGCCTCTGATGGAACAGGCTTGTTTCCTATTTCCAATTACAGGCAACAGGGCTACAAGTGCTCTATGTTCTACGTCAAACTACAATGCATTGTTGATATTTCTATTTGGCACCACTAAATCGAATGCTCAGTTTCTGTTATCTGAGGATACATGCAAAAGGGAACAAATATATTTTTCTTTATCTGCAGGCAGGCTGCTGGCTAATTGTTACCATTTGGACTTTATTTCCAGCCATCCTTTCCTGTAAGGCTGAAACCACTTCTGGTGAGCACTAATAAAGTACAGTCAGGATTTGTACAACAATGACAAAAATCCTTCCTCACCAGGCTTTAAGAGGGTAAGTCAAGTAACAGTGCCTACCTCCTACCTACCAAAGCACTGTCTACCTCCTACCTACCAAATCCAGGGTTAGATGCTTTCAGCAGCTGAAAGCAGTTGATTTCCAGGACCCTTGACCACAAACCTCAAACATGCCATCTTTAAATGCATGCCAATAGCTCAGGGCAGCAGAAATTACACCATAAAGTAGCCTTGTCAAAAAGGTCTACTTCAATGTAAAGTACCTATCCAGAAAGGCAGCTAGTCACAAGCAAAACCCAAACACTACTATATGAACCACAAATCATCTTAACTGGTGACCAAGTGTTACAACTGCAAAGATCTTTTCCTTCCTATTTAAAAAAGTTAATGAGAATATTCTCCTTGGTTGTATTATCACTGATTCTGTTACACTGAACATGCTGAAAAGCCTCAGAAGAGCCCTCTGCATGCACATACAAACAGAGTAATTAGATGTACAAAACTATGGAAGAAAACCAAGCATCTCTTGCTTTGAGGAAAGCATTCATTGTCTCTTCTTGGGGAAGCCATTAAATGTTTCATGAGCTAAAGTAGACTTTCAAGTGAAGAGAATACACTGAAAACCAGTACTTGCCTAAGACTCCTCAACAGCAGGCTCTAAGCATTTTACCTCTTGCTGTCTGCAGTTTCAATTTCAGCCAGGAAAGTTTAGGCACAACACAGCTATCGTGAACCCACAGTGCAGATTCAGGAGGCTCAGTCCTGTCCCAAAGCTATCAGTGGCAAAGCTGCTGTATGGGGCAGAACCTCAGCCTAGCTTTCCACCAAAGGTTCTGGAGCTTTCTCCAGTGGTTCCCTGCACTGTCTTCCTCCTCTTCCTGGCCTTGAGAGGTGCCCATCACAAACTCTGAAATAGCACAGAGGAACTTTCCACTCCAGAAGCAACACTATGAATTTTCACAGAACTTCCAGGCACTTGCTGTAGGTGCCAGAGAGACTATCAAACACTGCTGCTCTCAGTATGTTTCCTGACCAGCAATGTGAGGCTATAAAAGCTTCCCTAAAGTGCCCGAGTTCTGTAAACTGAACTCCCTGTGCTTCAGTCTCATTCTCCAGTGCTCAGTCACTAACCACAGTGAATGAGGCTTGGTGAATCCTACATAAGCAACAAACAATAAATCCTACTCTTTCCAAAGTGCAGTCCTAAGAGTGACCTGCAATTTCTTAGCCATTTCTCAGAAGAGGTGGAAGAAGGGTGCATACTCACACAGCTTAATCTGTGAATTTCTCCTTGATTCACTCTCCTAATGGTCTTTCTCTTCCTCCGCAGTTCACTGGGCTCCCTTCTGAATCTCCCACGAAAGCTCATTGTATCCGTAGGAATTAAACAGCCAACAAATATCTGTTTTAAAACTGTGCTCCTTTAACCTCCTTCCTTCAGCAGCTTCAGCACAACAACTGGAAGCTGCATATGTTATTCAAGGGGGAAGTAAGTCTAAAAGTTAAACGCTGTATCCACAGTAACTGAACAGAAAGAAGAAGAAAACCAGCAATAACTCATTTCTTCCTGTGAACAACAATCTGCTAGCAAGGCAAGAGCGTCTCATTAAACCATAAATACACCCAGTCCCCACCTCTAATGCAAATCAAAATAGGAAGTTGTAGAAAAAACGCTGCGAGTGAACATCTATCTTTGTTTCAAACACCATGACATCCTTTCTCCTCACCACCCTCCCTGATTCAAAAGCCAAAACAGCTGCACTCTTACTTCATGTGTGTGTGTGTCTGCAAGATAAAAAAAGTCATTCACAGAACAGCCACCTCCTACAGAGCCAACTTGGACCACAGAGCATGCAGTGACAGGTTTGTGCTGCCAGGGCCCAGGGCCATCTCTGCTTTTGGACCAAGGTAGCAGTTCTCGTTTCAAAGTAGCATGAAACACCAATAAGAGGAAGAACCCTGCAAATTCCTAAATTTGCAGACAGTTACAAAAGGGGAAAACAGAAATTCATGTGCTAATGTCCAAAATACATTTTTGGCTTGTAAAAAACGGGTTTTAGAAGTGCTTGTAACCTGCCAGCTAAGAACCTGCTTGCTTCACACCCCGCTCCCACCTCAGAAGAATAAAGCTGCCAGACTGAGCCTGCTCCCCAAATGCCCCACATATAGGAAATGTCAGCAGCTCCCCTTGCCCACTACCCCATACAGGGGCAATCTTAGCAGCACCTTGACAAGTTAGAAGCCCTCACTCAGTGCCTCAGAACTGCAGTGGCAACAGGAGCACTGACACGGCCAGTCAAATTATTCTTAACTAAGGTAGGAGACTCACCCATTGCTCAGCTCTCGGAATGCTGGCAGGGCACAAAGGTCTTTTAAAACTGGACAAACCCCCTCAGTGCCCACACATGTGCAGGCACACACACAGACCCTTTTCTTCTTTGTTCCAGCTGAAAATTCATCCTGCTGCAGCAGCAATGCTGCACTCCCCTATGCACACATGAGGCATGCATTAGGTTTTTATTTTTATTGAATATCTGTGTGCATAGCTAGGACAAAGGGATAGTTTTTCTGCTTTCCCATTCTGTATTTTTTGCCAATTGGACAATAAGCATCATTCTCACAACTTGTTTGAATTAATTAATTACTCTGTTTGAGATCTGCAACTATACCCCGAGTGACTTTTTTTCCTCTTTCCAACAAATAATTCTGAGTTCTACAAACTTTAGGAACTCTTTCACACATTTTTCCAGATTAGTAACATTTGATCCAAAGTAACAAACCTCTGCAGGAGTTCCAAGGATTGTTCCATACACTAGGTTTCCATTCCAGGAGAGCAGAGACACTGAGCTCAACATGTCTGACCTGAACACTACAAAGCCACATTTGTCTGATCAGTTGCTTTCCTCTTACAAAGGTAAAACATGGTGCTACTCCTGAATTAACCCCTCCCATCTCATCATTATCTTTGTGATTCAGCTTTGCCTTTGAGATCACCTCCTTTAAACTGAATGCTACCAGCCTGCTGTGTGATGCCTTAATACAGATTTCACTGCACTCCTAGTTAGTGATGAAAGGCATCTGTCTGGCACTAGGAAACAAAAAAGACAGCAGAAACCCTTTGCCAAGGTATGCAGACATTTCAAGTAGCTACCAATATAGAAGCATTAACCAAGCTGGAATCACCCTTGTTTTGTCTCAAACTACCACGCTATCTCTACTGAGGTCCCTGGTGCCTCTCATGTAACACAGGGAATGTGGCTGCCAAGACCAGAGGTCTTTGCCAGAAGTTAAATTTAATGCTGGAATCATCAGCTCTGCTTGGTTTAACTTTGGGCAGGTATCAGTTCCTCTCAGAGGCTCCTTTGCTTATCCTCTCCTTAACTGACCTGTCACACAGAACAAGTTGAGTTCTATCCCTCCTTTCCCTAGGAAGGCTCTCCTCAGCTTCCTGCCTCCCACAGCACAGAGGAGCCTTTCCAGGGTGCCCTTTCCACTGAGATAAGGGTCACTAGCACTTCCTGAAACTTTAATGAACTTGTATTACTCCAAAATAATGCAAAAGTTTCCAGCTGGTCCTCATCCACTTTACTCCACTGAGTGTCTTTTGTCCAAAAGATTTTCATTCCTAATATTATTAATCTTCATTTATTGCCATATCTCTGGCAGATACGTTTTCAGGAACATCACTAAAATCACTGTATTTTCTCAACACCAAGGCATTAAAAGGTTGAATCACTGAAATAACAAGCTACAGCATTCACACAGAGATATGAACCAAAATAATAGTAAAAAACTGCAAATAAAGAGTCTACTTTCTTAGATCTGCTTTGGATGCAAATCCTTCTTGTAATGGGGAATAACAAAACCATTCAAATGTCTAAAAATGCTTTGTCCTGTAGCAAAGTACAAAGCAAACTTCATTAGCATCAGTGTGACTGTAAAAGATTTCTGAATTTTTCCTCAAGACTTCTCTATCTCTTCAGTTAAAGACACCAGGTAATTTAAGATTATTATAAAATTGTTTATGTTAATATGAATAAAGCTCCTGTGCTGCTTTTAAATTCAGAACTATAATGTGTAAGGTGAGAAGTATTATCCATACCTCAAGGTATTGCAAGAAGAGAGGTATTTGGCCTCAGGAAAACCACAAGCCTTAGTTTACATTTGTGAACTGCTGTACCCAATTCACAGAGTCAAAATAAGGATGCTGAAGCCCTTCAAAATACAATCCGTTATGTAAAGTAGTCAATTAAGTGTTTAACTGCCTTCTGCTCTGCTTTGTGGGACATGCTCATCTGCTCCCAGCAATCTTCAGAAATGTATAAATATCCAGATGGGAAGAAAAATGAAATTTGATATCTCTGCTCCAGTTAAGTAAAAACTATGCACTCCTTTTGCTGCAGAACCACTACCATTTAATTTTCCAACAGGGTTCACAAGTTCTTTAGTAACTTTTCCTCCCTCTTCCTCCATTTCTTCTGTAGTTTCTCATTTCCCTTTTAGATCTATTCATTGTCATGCTTCATTTACTTCAGTTTGACTTGTGATATACATACAGCATATATTATATATATGTAATATAGCATTATATACATATATTGCGATATATACAGCAGCATGTAAAAAAACCCACTGGACAAAACTAATTCACTGCTGTAGTACATCATGTGATCATTGGAAAATGCATTTCAATAGTGCTTTGCTAGGAGCCATAGAAAGATACAAAACCTCAATTCCTAAAGTGTGCATCTTCAACTAACACAAAAGGCATAGGCTGAATATTTGGGCTGCTGTGTAGCAAATAATCAACTTCCCATACAGTCCTTTTAAAATAATACAATCTACCAACTCCAACCAAGAAGGATCAAGGACTGATACTTTTGTTTGTCACACTGGCATTTTTCCACCCAGATTTAGAGAAGGAAAAAAAAAATCTCATGCAAACATCAAATTCATAGCAAATTTCAGGGAATGAATGCTTCCCTTCAGCTCTGGACTTCTGTCTGGGAGTAATGCTGACCTGAACAAACAGAGTGCAAGTCAAAAACACAATCTTGACTTATGTCAGTATATATACAAATAATTGCATAATCCTGACTCAGGCTTTTGTTTAACAGATTTGAGAAAAAGTTTAATTAACAAGTAAGAAAACTCCTTCTGCTAGAACAAGCTGCATCAACTGCATACTATGCCAATGCTAAGATTAAATTCTGAAATGAAACACAAGCTTTTAATAAAAAAAAACCTAGTTTCATTTATAAACTAAGACCCCTGTGATGACAGTGACACTGCCATTCAGAAAGTCTGCACAGCCTAGACCAGTACCGAGAGATGTGACACACTTAACATTTCACAGCGTGGCAGAGTGCAGATAAGAACCTCCCTGCCTCCCTTGAGTGGCTTGTGGCACTTTTAGCACTTCAGAGTTCCTGGTAGAAGAAAAACCAGAGGATGCCAGCCCTGCCCAACACCCACCCCTGGGGTAGGACCAGAAACAATCCTGCACTCTGTGACCATGGCTACAGGTTGGCTCATGGGGAACAGGCAGCTATTAGCTCAGGTACTGGGGAGAAGGAGAAAAATCGTGGTTCCTGGAAAGGGTCAGGAAGAGCTCTTCATATTTTCTTTTTAAATTGTAATATTTTTACATAATTTTCTTCAAAATTTGGAGATGTAGCTGGTGTAGCTCTTCTGAGGCCAATAATGAGGAGATTTACACAGTTACTATCCCACAGCATCCAGGCAGGGCAGGTTATACAGCCTGATGCTGCCTTTCATGTCTCCAGTGTTAATTCCCCAGCAAGTCCCCACCAGGTCTGTGACACTCTGGACAGGGCAATGCTGCCAGAAGCCAGGTTTGTATTTGGACAAAGCCAGCAGGATCAGGTATTACACACTGTCCTATCTGTGCTCAGAATGCTCTCTAGGACATTGATTGCACTGAGTGGCCACACACTGGATGTGTTTTACTCAGATATAATTGTCAAAAACCTCCTAATGGGACTGTGACACTAAAGCTGTTCATCTTACCTGCATCAGGAAGAGCAGAGTGAGTGCTCTGGAGGGGTTTGTGACTGCACCTAAAAACTGCACTTCCCAAAAGCTTCATGTTGCACAGGTAAAGCATATCACTACACTGGGGCCAGGGACAGATAGGTGCTTTTTACTAGCACCTAACAAAGACAACAGAAAGCACTAGTGACCTCCATCCCAATCCCTTTGTCAAAGACTGAACATTCTCTCCTCTCCTCTCCTCCCCCTGTCAAAAAACTCCTAAATCAAACCAAGAGGTTGTATTTTGAAATTAAACGCTCACTATTGATCCATGAACATTTAAATATGTCCTTTAAGAAAAAGAAAGGAAAAATATTAAACCAAAATGATGTAAACAGAAAGGTAAAACAACTGAGTTCGAAAAACTACATCTAAAGTAACCTTTTGCAAAGCCATTCTGGTATTGAATCAACTGAAATTGAATGACTTTTTTTTTTGAGGAGTATTATTCCACCTATAGCTGATACATCAAGCCTTGCATACAAACACTCCACAAAGCCTTTAGAGCAGCTGGTGCTTGCATTTTGCCCACACATCCATACAGCTCACTGTGACCAGGCAAGGGGCTGGGAATTCATCACAGCCAGAATGACATCAGCACACAAGGTGAGCTCTCCAAGGCAGGGGGACCGTGCCCCTGCATAAATATCCATGAAAAGCAGCCCTTCTATCTGTCAGAGCTCTGCTGACAGATCTTTCCAGACAGCACTCCCTGATGTCAGAGACCCTACCTGTGTCAATCCATCCCTGTTCCTCCCAGGCAGAGCAGTGTGCTGATCTCAGCGATTCCTCCCTCTGTGCCTTCACCTTCCCTTTGTGCTCCAGCTGCCAGTGCACTCACACAGAATATGTTTGGGAGAGGCTGCTGTGTCACTTTGCCTTGCATGCAAGGCTGAAACAGCCCCTCCAGCTGAACTGGTGCTGACAGGAGCCATCCACAGGTTGTCTGTGCCTTGCCAGAGAATTCACCCATAGCCAAAGGGGTCCCTGATGGGCTTGAGGAGAAGGCCTTGGGAGAGCAATTTGGCAGCTCCCAGCCTGAGCCCCCACACAGCACTTGATTTCATTTCATCACCTCAGCGTGCCCCTGTAAACACAGGGGCTGGCTGGTAACATCCACACCCTAAAAGCCACTTGCTACCCCCTCTGCTGAATTTACAGCTCCCAAAGAACATCCTGCGGTCCTCCTGTTTGGGAAGCAGGCTTGGCTGAGCCAGAGTCAGTCCCACAGCCTGAGAATGCTGCTCCCCCTGCACACACCATCCTGCTCTCCATTTGCCACCACAACATTTCCATCACAAGAACACTGATGCAACAGCAGCATCATTTCAGCAACTTTCCAAGCTGGAAACCCATCTGCACCTGGCACGAATAAAATACATTCCTTTGCCACAAAACTGAATGAAAATGAAAAGAGCTTTGGAGAACCTAATGGTATCTCATTTACACACACCATCACCTCAGCTCTGGTGTTTGCTGCTGCTCTGCTAGCCCATCAGCTCTCCGGGCATAGAGAGCAGGGCACTGGGTCTGCGCCATGGTGCTGCCAGCTGTGCCCTGTGCCAGTGCCAGGCTCCCCAGGGCACTGCAGCCAGCACACCCTGCTGCCCCAGCCTGCTCTGCACAGCTCAGGGAGAAACTGGGCTGCACTCACTCTCTTTAAGAACATAAAATGCTGCTTCCTACACCAGCAATCAGGTTGGGACAATAAACTTCTCATTAGCAATGTTGTCCTGCTGATGTGCACAAAAGCAAAATATGCAATTACTTTAATTTCTTCTTTAGCTTGATCCATTGGGAAATTTCAAACAAACATTACGCCTTTTGTTTTCATCTACTTGGACTGGCATCAGCCCTTGATAGCAACACACATAGTGATGAAGGGACATGAAAGGTGATTAAATAATTTAATCATCTGAATTTACACTATCTCCAGACATGAAAATGCAGCTGTGACTTTGGCTCCTGTTGCTTGCTTTTCTGACTTTTAATCCTTTTTATTCAGGTCTATGCTATGCAGCAAAAATGATTTTTTCTTTACCAAGAAAAGCCTCAGATCAGACATCTGGTTTATAAAAATAATCCACATTTTCATCCAATTTTCCATCTGGAATAACTGAAGCAAAAGGAGGCTGGGCAACTCACTCATTTACTCAAGGTCACAATCAATATATACAATGCTATAATATTGATGTAAAAAATCCTAGAATCCTCTCTTTTTTTTTTTCTTTTAAACACTATAACACTCTCTCCTCCATATATGTGCAAGCTGACCCTACAATCGTTATTGTGTTTGATATCATATATTTTTAACTTCATTCAAAGTCACAAGTTACTGTATACCCTCTTCTAGTGCCTGTGGGTATCTTAAGCAATTGAGAAAGCAACTGCATGTAATAATTCATCATCTGGATCCTATAACTGAAAGCTAAAAAACAGCATTTTGGAAGAGACAAAAAGCACACAAAATTCTAAATCAAATAAGCAAGATTATTTTCTCATTTTAGAAAAAAAAAAGGTGTGAAGTATAAAACTCTGCAAGTCAGATTTACATTAATTAAATTTGGTGTGTGGAAAAGAAAGACAATTTGCATCCTTTTGACATTGCCCTTCTCTTTGTGTTCTCCTGAAACATAGAAAATAAAACAGCATCATCAAATTGTGCCAACATCTGATATTTCTCACTCTGACACAACTTTCTGTAAACCCAGAAAATTGTTTCACCTTTCCAGGCCTTGGTGTTTAATTTCTTAATTTAAAAATGCTTATCCTAATTGAGATATAAAAAAATATGCAATCTTCAGTATTACCAAAACAAGAAGGCAAAAACCACAAGGAAAATACCCAAGTGGCAGTGCTTAGGGTCCCTGAAAGAACCCATATACTCATCAAAATAAAACTACATGTAACCCAACCTAGATCAAAAGAAGAGATCATGTAATCCATCAAATTCTACTCCTTCAGGTATCCCATGCCAAATTTCAGTTTCTGTAAGCATGGTCATTTCTGCACCTGTGTCTGCAGGTGCTCAGGTAGAAGTACAGAACACGGTCCTGTATCAGTATTTCTCCTGAATACCCTTTCAATCTCACTCATGCAGGTTCTCAGCCTGAGACAGCATCAGCATATTCACTAGTTCTTCTCTCACCATTTTTTTCAGTCATGCTTCAAACTTACACATTTTGTGGCAAAGAAATTCAGTTTTAATGTTAATTCTGTACTTTTCTTTCCCTAAAACATGTCCCTCATAAGTTTAATTTGATGATCCCTAGTTCATCTTCTTTCACATTTCTGAGAAAAAACTGCAAGCACAGTCTACACACCTCTGACCATTCTTGATTTGTATGACTTTCATCATATGCCCTGATAGTTATTTTTCAGGCCAGTCCAGGCCCAGTCTTTATGCACAAATGTAGTCATAGACTAATTTTGCTGATCCTCCTTGCTCTTCTCTGTAATTTTCCAATTCCAGAAAGTCTGTCTGAATTCTGTAAAGTATTAAAGGCCTCCCAAGAAGTTGCTATAGAACTCTTCTATCCAAGGACAGATCAAAAAGCAAAATTCACTTGCAATTTCTCAGTGAAGTGGAAAACAGGACCAAAACAATGTCATTCTTAACACAGTAAAGCTGCTCTAAGTCTCCAGGTCCCAGCCCCTGCAAGGCAGGCAGCTGAATCATAGTGATTCCTCTTCCTTCACCCTTTCTGGATGATTTTCTCCAATGGGATGGAGGATAAGCCACCATTCCTCCCCTCGTATTTTCCCCCCTTCCCTATCTTGCTCTTGGTATCCAACACATAAACACAATTGTTTGCACCTCCCTTGTATCAACCCTAAACTGGTCACTGACAATTAGTCAGCTGTATCAAGAGGGCTTTAATTTGGAAATTCTGGGGGTTTTTTTAATATGGAAATTCTGGAAAGTCCAAAAATTCCCTTTTACCGGGAAATTGCTAGAACATCATGATTCTTGTTTCTATTAAGCACCACTGGATCTGGAAACAAAAGAATTGGTCAGGAAATCAGAAACTAAAAGGTTAACTTCTGATTTCCTACAAATACACGCTACAGCCAGGCATAAACAAGTGCCAGAAAAGGATGTGGATGGGAAATAAAGCAGAGTTTGCTGCAGTTCCTCCTCACTCAGCTCCTTGTTCTGCCTGAAACACTGCAGATACATCCTGGCTGTAGGAACAAAACCTTTTTTGAAAATATTTCCAAGAAATACAGTTGTCTTTTGAATGCATTTTATAAAACACAATGTTTAGCCACTAATTCAGATTCTTTCTGCAGGCTCATGTAACTTAAAATTGCCTTTGAGTTTGTTTAAAAAGGAAAAATTGGCAAGCACTTAGCACGTACAAAAGCTTTTGGCAGCTTAAAATACTGTAAAGAAACTTCTCAGTGGGAGCTGGTACAAACCTTTATGTCAACTCATCTCAAACATTTCATCTGGGTAGGTCTGCTTTAGTGCATTCTTCAAGAACTGGCTTTTTTAATACAGTAAAACATTTCAGAATTAAATTTTATTAACTGATAGTTACAGATTCATTTAGATTCAGAGAGGACAGGCTAAAACATATTGATATAATTCCAGGCTTAGATTCACTTTTATCTTTTATATAAAAAGCAGAATTAAGCACGTGTTAGTAAACATTTCTATTATTTCCAAATAGCTTTTCAGTTCAAACTGTGTTTACAAGTATTTTGTATACTTCCATACATTCTACTAAAATATTTTGCATTTACAGATGAGTTTGAGGAATGAACATGCTATCAGTCAGAGGGTTTCTGAACAAAAGCAGGTGACAGATGCACAAACACTCCAGTCACGAGTCCTTCCCCAAGTGACGTCGTTGCTGCACTGTTAGCACAAATAAAATCAGGTGCTACAAGGGGCAAACGGTCATCATGAGCAACAAAATATAGTGTATCTGAAATACTGGAAAATGTAAAGCACCAGTGAATTTCTCCTGTCAGATACACCAAATTCAAGGTTAGGATTGCTTTCCCTCTATCTTTGACACATGTGATGCTCACAGTCATCTGGAGGATGTCTTAGGGAGCACATGTCCAGCAGCTGGGAGCAGACAGCAAACAAGGCACTTGGTTTCTTTCCTAACAGCCCAGTTAAAAGATAAAAGGAGAGCCAACTGCAAGGTTGAAAGGCCAAAGGAATTGGCCATTCTTGGCAACAAACAAGCTATTAGGTAAGTGCTTAGACCACTGCACCTCCTTAAGGGCTGTGCCCTTGCTTAAAACCAAAGAGCTGACAGTGGTCAATAGCTGGAGAAACTCGAGCACTGCAAAAGCCAACAAGAGTCACAGCTAGAATGAGCAAAGTCAGGCTCCAGCACCACCTGGCAGGTGGAGAGACCAAACAGGCAGCTGGATGCATATTCTGAGGAGCTCTAGGGAAATGAGAAAAGCCTCCTCAAGCTCATGGGAGAACGGGTTAAAGACAGGGAAAGGGCTAAGGCACTGAAAAGAAAGAAGTACATCAGCTGTGTGAGCACTTTTTATTCTTTAACTTAGAGCCATAAAAGAGAAGGATCCAAAAAGGAGAAAGAATAGGCCCAATTCCAAGAGCAGTTTCTCTCAAGAGCTTCTCTGTAATCTCATTAAGATCAGATCTCCTATAGTGATGGCTGCAATGAATGTTTGGATATAATTTACTAATGGCAGAAACATCTCAGACAATGGGGGAGCATCTGGTTCCAGGAATCTACATTTCAGTAATTAATCTTTACTGCTAAGGCTTGTACTCTGCATAAGCTAATTTTAGCACATAAGTCACAACCTGTGGAAAACATCAAGGTAATTACACCAAACCCTTACTTGAAACACCAAAGAAAGTCACGAGTGATTGGTGGCACAATGCTCAATTCCCAGCATCCCCATTTCAGAGCCAACCACTGGCTGATCCAGCAAGGCCACACACATTTTCCACTCTAACTTCATGATTTCTTTTTCTGGGGAGAGAAACATGCAAGTAGCACAGAATTAAACTTCTGATCTGGTTTACTATTTAAGTCAAAACCTTATTCTGCTGGATTTGCACACATTTAACTGACACCTGAATCTGGCCAACTCATCTTCATGCAAGTATCAATACTAATGAAAAGAAAACGAGCACAGCAGTTGACAGATGAGAAGCGAGGAAAAACAAACACCAAAGGCATAAAGTATTCAATTCAAATGGCTCCATACACTGCACTCAGAGTGATCCCTGAGGCAGGAAAGTCTAACAAACATCACAATGGCTATTTTTCATCAAAAACCACCCACAGAGAATGTATTATTTTTTAAGCTAACCACAAATTGGCAATAATTATTAACAGACAGCAATCGTAAAGTAAGATATTGCACTCAGTTTCTTCCTATTTAGACAGAAAATAACACTTTGTTCTGAAGAGCCACCACATTAACAGGATCATAAAAGTACATTTTTATAGAATATATTTAATTACAGAGTTTAAAATAAGAGAAATAATTGAGCCCCAGGACAATGAAGTAATCAGCTTCTATCTGAATGGAAATGTGTGCACACATGTACAGCTACCATACCTTGGCATAGGAGATCATGGCCCATGGTCTGAGCCAGCTTCAGCTGGACTAGACTTGGAATAGTGCCTTGAGATGATGCCAAACCCTTGCCACTCAAAACATCCTGAAGTATTCATGTAACTTGCTTTTTGATGCTGAATCCTAGTCCTTTCACTATTGTGGTATTCCTCATTCCAATCACTAATTCAAGCTGGAAGCCTTAATTATTCAAGGAAGTGATTTGAAAGCATTCCTGGAAGACCAGGAATGGTTCCCATATTTCCTCAACAGTCCATTTTCCTTCATCTTCCTTAGCTCCAAACATTCTGAAGATAACAAACCTGTTCTTATATTCCTGAACAATGTTACTGCAGGGAACTAGAGTTCAGTTGAGTACTTCAGTAGGTAATTTAATTTTTGTTTTATTCATAACTGTAGAGCTGCTAGTACCAGCTGACAGCCTCAAACCTTCTGCTTATAACTAGAAATTAAACACTGTTTTGCCTTTACAAACTTTTCTTTGGTCAAGGGAACATCAAAACCATTTGCCCCTTCCACTACAAGATACTGCAAGCTGGAGCTGGTCTGTATTCATCCCCACAATGACAGCAGTCATCTGATAGTCATGAAGCACTACTGCCTTTCATCAAAATCCTCTATGATTCATGAAATATAATCTAGAAGTCAGAATCTCTTGAGAGCTTTTTTGAAATCAGGTGGGAATCTCCCTGAGATGTACAGAAAAAAAACAAGAACAAAGCTGCCCGCACCAGGTTTTGCGGCACACAGTTGATCCCACTTAATTTTATGCTGCAGGTGCACTCACAGTATCTACTCATCCATTGAACTTTCTGCCACAGCTGATGGTAGAATAGTTGAGCAGCTGCTATGAAGAGAAGTGACTCCTGTTACCACCTGACCTTGGCTTTGCTGCCCAGAGATTACAGAGAGCTTTCTGGAGAGGTTATAGAACAACACAGACTTTCCACATACACCAAAACCAAATAGTTCTGATGGATAGAAGAGTACAAAGCATGGAGATAAAGGTTCAGAGTTATATCTCTGTCTCTCAAGAGCAATGAAACTTCATATAATGCTTTTGTATGAAGTGTGCTAAACTGGCTTTCTGGTTTTATTAAAACTAGGTTTAGAACAAGCATATTAAGATTGGTGTTGTAAAAGAAATTTCATGGAAGTGAGAAATATTAGGAACAGTTCTGTGGCACTTCATTCAGATTTCCAATCCATGCAGGGGAGAAGAATGGAGAGTATTTATGCTGAAGTCAAAGCAGAAGATGGTTTTACACTTTGGGAAGGAAGAGATGGAAGAAGGACAAGGAAGGAGAATTTAATATTAATGAGGAAGAGGCATACTCTGAAGTAAAACCAAAGCTTTTGAAAAAAACAAGGTAGAAAGCAAAAAGCAGCATTAGAATATGATACATCAACAGAGCAATGGTGGGTAGCCCTCTAAAATCAAATATCTGACCAAAGTTTAACAGCAGTGTGCCTATTTAATTTCAGATGAGAAGAAATGGCATTTCCCACTTGGCTTCTCTGTCATCACTTAACTCTCCCTCTCTTACACTGCCTTTGCCTTGACAGCTCTCCCTCCCAGCAGCTTTTACTTTGGCAGTACTTTTGGCTGGCCAGCATTCTCTGAGGGCCCCAGTGTCTTTATGGCTCCCTTCTGCACTCAGCATACCTCTTACAGGGCAGAGGTTTTTCCAAGCTAAATCAATATCCCCATAGTTGTGGTCAAAGGCCTGAAATGGATTCTGGAGTCAGCTATATGCATTTAAATCCAGTTCAGTGCTACTCAGAGGATTCAGTATTGACAACAGCGGGAAAAATAAAGCCCAGCCCAGCTCTCAGGGCTGCAGCCAGCAGTGAGTTAAGGCCAGGGAGAGGCAAGGGCTGAGGGCTGGCACTAATATCATTTTCTGAAAGCACGAGCTTAATATACTGTTGCTTTGTGCTCTTCTGGAAGCAGCTGCAGCTCCCCCTACTTCAGCCAGAGAGACCCAGTCTGCCAGAGCCTGGGCCAAGGACAGGGAGCGCACGTTCAGATGTAAGTGCTGCTGCCACTGTCCCTGCCAGCCAGTGGCTCTCCAGCTGCCCTGCCCATCGCAGGTCGGTGCTCCAGCTGTGGATCCCCACAGGAATGCTCTCACTGGGAATGCAGCGCAAACACCTGAGGTGTGCTGGGAGTGGGAATGAAGCACCAAAGGGGGATTTCTGCACTGCCCTGGCTCCACACACTGCCTGTGCTGCCCCAGCCTGCCTCCTATGACCTATGGACAGTGACAGTGCTGCTACACTCACTATACACTCAGCATGCTGACACTGAGCCAAGACACTGCAGCAGGTTGTATCACTGTTATCACTTAATTTCTGTAAATATTAACTATCAACCTAACCCACTGCCACAGCCTGGACAGTACACTGCCAGCAGCAGCCACACATCCCAGTACTAAAACCTCACTGTGGGAAGCAAAAGACCAAATTATTTGAACAAAGTCACGAGTCTGAAACTCCTTGTGCAGCCCAAGATGTGCATAAAATACCTAGAGAACTACTCTGAAATTATACTTGAAGGCTGCTGGCTCCAAATACACACATACATGTTTTATATTTCCATCCAACCCTACACTGTCTACTGACAGCATGAAAGAAAATACCTCTACTAAATTCTGTATGAAACATATTTCAAATCAAGTCTCCAGAACTTCAAAGACATTACTGTGGTTATTTTAGGAGGTTCATCTTTTGTCTAGCACTTGGCATTTAAATCTGTTAGTATCTTAATTATTATTTAGTTTATCTTTTTGTTATAATTATTCCAAGTATTGTCATAAACACAGGACAGACACAAACAAATGCAAAATCTGTGCTCATGGCTGCCTTGGTGTATGAGAGCACCACCCCAGGTACAGAGCTTCAGGTTATTACAGCCACAGCTCATCCAGTTCCAAAATCCCAGACTAAACAGACCACTGGGATCTTCTTAACTCTTTACCTTCCTCTATATGACAATCCAAAGAGCAAAATGATGAAGGGAAATATGGAAAGCTTGCATTTGCTAAAGCCCACGAGAGCTGGGGCCAAGTAGAACTGCAGATAATCACAGACAAAACTGTGACAAATCAAGCATGTG
Source organism: Toxostoma redivivum (assembly GCA_013397375.1). Classification (NCBI taxonomy): domain Eukaryota; kingdom Metazoa; phylum Chordata; class Aves; order Passeriformes; family Mimidae; genus Toxostoma; species Toxostoma redivivum. The sequence continues at coordinate 1,046,378 of VXBI01002221.1, read as the reverse complement.
TGTGCATAGCTCTGTCTGTATATGTGCCTGTGACACAGCACTGTGCCTGCAGATGGCCAAAGCCTGAAAACCCTGAGTTGTTTTTTCCTGCTTTTTCTTGTGTGGCTTTGTTTCTCTCTTTGTATTCTTGGCTTTAACCAAGTTCCTCTGCCTTTCCACAGGTCAATTTTCTTCTGTCTCAAGTAGTATTTTGAATACACATCCTAAATTGGGATTTTTGTCAAATGCATAAATCACATTCCCAAATCACTGCCAAGGACTAAGACTTACAGAGATTTTCTGTGACTCTTAAATTTATATCCTACTCTTTCAGGTAGGCATTTCTTACAAATAAATAGCTTACTTCTTTCTTTCCTAGAAAAAGAGACTAAATTCCTCATATATAGCAAAATGTTTTAATCACTTTATTGCTTTGAGCCTATACTCTTCATAAGCTGTCACAAAGAATTTGGTTAACACATTCATAATAATTACATCTCACACACTGTCATACTATACACATTGCTGCAACACTAATAAGAAGTGAAAGCAATATAAAACATTTCTGAGAGTACCAAAGTCAGATGGAGAAGACTTGCTCAGTGTTTTTAAAAGGCCACTTTAAAAATAACACCAGCCTGTCTTGCGCCATATGTATACACTACATGGTACTGCAACACTGAAGAATGAAAACCAACCCACATTTTCTCCCCTCTGTATATAAGAAACTCTAGCCAGAGTTTCTGAACAGGTAAACACCAAAACAAACCCAGCATCCTTCTGAGGAGCAGCAAGCAACATTGTCCCTGGTGCCCAGGGAAGGGCTGGCAGTCACTCACAGCTCTGGGGGGCACTGGGCACAGCACACAAAAAAGCTGCAAAGATAAGAACAGTGGCCAAAATGACTCTGAAGCAGAACTGCATTTTGTGCATCATTTACTACTTCTCTTTACAGTCTAATGTTTTTAATTTATTCAAACATGAGCCTGTTTCTGTTCCTGCTGAGGTCAATTGCTGAAGTGGAAGTTTAGGTCAAACAAAGCTCCATATGCTTATTGTTGCTTAAAAATGTATTACACATTGAAGCTTCTGACTTGAGCTAAGAAGTCATGAAAATTTTGAGGTTTTTTTTTTTTTTTCCGTTTTGTAGCTCTGGGTAATCTTGTTTTGCAAAGACAGTCCCTCCTCCAAGACATTGCAGGAAGGGAACACACTTCTGAGTGCACTAAATTATTTCAACTAAAAGTAGAAAATGAACACAGTCCATGCAACAAAACTTAAAGAACACAGTTCTGGAGGTAAACTTCAATACTAGATGACGGAAAATTCTCAAAGCCATGCTTCTGTTCTCTCTACTGCTCTTAGAAGAGTAAAAATCCATTTAAAACTAAGTGGCCTGAGAAGGAGCTTGGGCAGCATTAATGAAGCGAAAATTGCTGTGTTCAAGCTAATAAGTCAGCTCAAGTTACACTATTTTATTCAAAATGCAGAACAATTTTTACATTTTTATGTACTTTATTACCAAGGACAGGAAAGCTGGGGGCGGTGGAACATAGGATCATATCCTCAAATATACTTTGCTCTTATCACACAAATCTCAGCAGCCACAGTTTGCAATAAATTGCATGAAAAACCTAAAGAATGACCTGCTAGATAAAGCTCAACTTCAAGTCACAAGTTCCAAATGCAAACCATCATCTCGAATGTTAGTGCCCCCCTTAAAACACCAGACAGCTCTACATAACCCATGTACTTCATTTTCTTCCTTCAGGCATCTTCCTCTTCTCCTTTTTCTTGTGGAAACAGCATGTATAGCCATTTGCAGTCACCCTAGAAAGGTTTTTAGTACCTCAAAACTCACCATCTCAGACTTATTTTGAAAGTCAGCTCTTGCAGATATGCTCTTAAAGATACAGAAAACAAGGGTCTATTAAATCACTGTCACTGAACAAATTGATTCAACTTGTACACCATATTAGAGGTTGTTTGGACACTTACTCTGCATGTCTCTGGCAAATTCCAGGATTTCACCCACGAGAACATGACACACAATAGTAATTGACAGAATTTACAGTTTTCTCTTTCCAACATCTCTCCCAGCTCTGTGGATCCAGTCAAGATCTAAAACTAATGACTTATCTGTCTTGCCTAAGGGTAAAACCAGATTTCTAAACTAACAAAACGAAGAAAAAAATAATTCTCTGAATAAAGACATCAATCCTCACTTTCTGCAACAACAAGAACGTTAGAAATACCTGCTGTGATGCCTGAAGGCTTCCAACAGTGTTTAGTAGGTAGCCATTAAGCAATAGCTGGAGGCTGTGCTTGGGACTTCTTTCTTTTCTCATAGAGCACTCCCACAGAATCTCCTGTTCAGAGTGCCACTGGCAAAAACAATTCCTAGAAGAATATCCTACCAGGATGTTCCTCTTCAGTGACTAACAAAGGAAAATGGGGCACATCCCTAGAGCTGTTTACTTGAAGCATTTTAGGGTAGGCTGCTGTTCTCTCTGATTCAGGGTTGCTTTCCATAAAGACAACTCCAAGATGTTACTTTTGCTACACACAGGACAGGCAAACTTGCAAAAACAGACAGCAGAGCCTAGTGACTTCAAAAAGCTGTTCACACAGAAGGCATAGTTTATTTCCTGAAATCAATACCAAAGGCTCACACTTTCAGTAGGGTACATATAGGCAGTGGCACACAAGCCACAGAGAGGAAGACCATTTCATCTGAAGGCATGAAGAGACAAAATACCAGATCTTCAGCTGCCAGGAGCCAAATGATCACACCCAGGCCCATCAGTGTACTTCCTGTATTCTGCATTTTGAGGTTTCCTCACCTCTCTTGGGCACTCCAGTTACTCACTGCCCTCAGACATGAGACTTGGGAATCTCATTTGGACCAGTTCAGCTCCTGGCATCAGCACAGTGTGCACAATCAACACTGGGAACCAAATACTCTTTTGCTTGTCTACATAGTTGCCTCCACTGTATTATCCAGACATAATCCTCAACGATCTACAACAGACCCAGGGGAAAAACTAATTTGTTAGGAGCATAATATGTTGTATATTAAGGCCCAGTAGCCTCCAGCTGTCTTTATCATGCTGCTCTTTCAAGTAACATGAATTTAGGTGGAAACAGAACCATCCATTCCACCACAAAGCAATCTGAAGCAGCGCTTTTTTCTCAGCCTGCCAGATCTCCACATCATTCCTAAGCCTAACTGCAAAGTTTAATGGCAAATTCATTTAGATATTTACATAATTAACTGCTTCAAAACAAAAGCATGGTAATCGTACACATGCTGAAGAGAGAGACATGTCCAAAGTCAACCTCTGCCCTCAGCAACTTTCTTCCCAAGCACCTGCCTGCATCTACTCCAGCCTCAGGACAGGGCTGGACCATTCCTCCTCTTCTTCTCAAAGGGACTGAGAGGGAGAAAATTATCCCACAAAGCTCCTGGGGAAGGGCAGCCTTCTGGCAGGACAAATACCAGTGTATTAACCACTTACCTAGAAAACCTAAGCCCCTGTTAGTACAAGTGGGGGCTGTGTTTGAGGGGTCTCAGAGCCCACATCCAGCATCAGCTATCAGACCATCTTGGCCAGAATACCTCTCCCTCCACAGCTCCCTCCATGCTGCAGGGTAAAGCCTCACCTCCCTGAGAGCCCAGGGACCTTTGCTCTTGGAGCCCTGATCTCACAGGATTTACCACACAAAGAAACACAACTCAAGCTGCTGATGAGTATTTCTGCGTTTGGCAAGGCTGGCACAGTTTGCTGCCACAACACCCAAGACTACCCTTTTCTTCCAAGGGCTGAAGCAAGTTACACAGATGATCCATACCCGGATGTGCTTCCAGACATTTCTCACTTCATCATGCTTGAAATTACTACCAGGAAGGAGACATTTATTCATTTAAATGCTGTTGAGGTCATTTATTTAACCATTAAGTGGGAAAAAAAAGTTTGTTGTATAGACATAGACACTTTTAGAGCAAAAGAAGCTTTAACATCAGATTCACAATGATGAAATCAATTTCCTTCCTCCTTATGACCATGCAACTTCCCCCTGCCCTGGATAACACCCTCAGCTGATACATAAAGCACTGCTGAGATTGGGTCCTTGCTACTATCATTGCCATGACTGCACCACACACCTCTTCATGGACAGCAATGCTCTATTCAAAACAGCTGCTCAGGACAGCTATTAAATTCTCTAATGTTATCCTTCACCCTAAGTTACAGCCCTGTGTGGGATCAGAGTATCATGGGAGTGCACTTTGAACTTCATCAAATCTTTACCAATTAAATGACATAAATGAGAGTCCTGACAAACTAACAAAAATACTATTTTCGGTGTCATGGTAATATTTTTATCAAGTGAGAGCCACAGAGTAACAAATCATTGCCACCTCAGATGCAAAAAACAGTCCAGGGTTCTGGAAATGCTCACCATATGTGTATTTGGCAAAGAAGATCAGTAACTAGGCAGTAAGCATATTCCTCATTCTGAAGCAGTGATTTATAATCAGGAAAAACCCTGTCACTTATTTCTAATAAACCTATAGTGCTTATTATATTCCTATCACAAAATAAAAATTTAATTCAGGAAGAAAACTACGCTTGAAGACGGGGGGGCCTTTCAAGCCCTCCTTCATTAAAGGACAGAAGCAACTCAGTAAACTGGAAAGCAGTGATCCAGCAAACATTTTACTGTTTCAAACTGTATGAAGCAAAAGTATGTGGAAATTTATTTGCATATAACCTAATATGAATTCCAACTGCAACCTGGGTGCAAGTAAAGATTTTTTGTTTTGTTTGGCTTTTGGGTCTGTTTTTATGATGAACAGACTCAGCAAACATTTCCCAAGCTGTCTGCTGTATGGAATTCCAAGTCTGAAATAAAACATAACCACACTACCGGCTCCAGTGCTGCTTATCTCATGAACAAAACCCAATAACAGAACATTTATTTTACACAGAGCTTATGTGCAGCTTACAGCTTCACCTATAAAGTAACATTATAGATACAGCAAATCTATCAGCAAACTAACGGAACTGACAAACTGCCTGTCAGTGCTCTCTCTCTATGAATATACAGTCAAAGGGAAAAAAAAAATTACAGTCAAAGGGAAAAAAAAATATCACATAACATCTGTAATAATAATTCTGTCACCTCTCTCTTGATTAAAGTATACCATACCATTATGATGAGAGTCCTGGGTCTGCTCATTTCATCATCGCTATCCAGCGGCAGAAATTCATGTGACAACTCCTCTCGTCGTCGGCGCCTGCAGATATGTGGACAGTTCCTCTGTACCACAGAACGAAAGGCTTGGAGCAGAACAATGCTGGCAGCACAACCCATATCTGCATCCTGAAGCCTACAAAATAACTTCTATGTTTATGCTATGTTTGAAAAACAGTGGCTCCTTGTCCCTGAAAACAGCCTACAGTGCAGCTGCAGCCAGCTCGCTCTCCAATCGCTTCCTTGAGCTCTGATCATCTGATCACAACCAAATAGCTTGGATGCAGACAGAGGAAAGATTTGATCCACTGAAACAGAAACACACGCAATATTACGATGCTTTCTTCTCCCTCCCTCCCTGCTCCTGAATTCGCATGAGAAAATGCACTCCCTCTCTTGTACAATCATCCGCCTCCTCCAATTCCAGTTTCATGGAACTGAAAGTATTAAAATTCCCAGTTCAAAAGAGCCAGCTGTTCATTAAACACACACAGAGGCATCCACAGCAACTGGCTGGATCAGTTTAAATACCTTTTTAAAAAAGCCGTACATAGCAAAAAAAGCCAACGTCTGGAAAGTTATTAACTCTCATTATCAACACTGCTGGGTTTAAAACACTTTGCCTAAGGGTTTTTTACCACACACACACACATAGAGAAGCTCACAGAGGGATTTGGGCTACAATATTTTCACCACTTCTTGCAATTTTCTGAAGCACAGCAAGTTCATTTGAGTTGCAAATGTAACAAGTGGCAAAAAGGCAGAAATCTGTGTGCTTCATCCAGCTCATGCTAAAACAACCGTGGCTCAAGGCAAAGCAGTAGCTCTGAAATGCCTCTCAACAGTGGGGCTGTTTTGTGTTCCTACACACAACCTTCTGCCTTCACAGAGAAACAAACATCTTTACACCTACTCAGGAGCAGGGTGTCAACTCTGAACCACACAGGGATGACCTTCCCAGAGGGGTGAGAGGAGAGGGTTTCTGTGTGTGTTGATCAGTGGGTCCACACTCGGAGAAGCTGCTGCTGGCAGCCAGCATTAACTACTTGCCTCTCAGGCTCCTGCCTGGCAAGTCATTCAAAAAGCAGGCAGGGATGCTCGGCAATCACATGGCTGACCTGGAAACACAGCAAGCACTAATGGGAGAGTGTGTAAGATAATAGCACAGGAGAGGAAGTTAGCACTAAAAATACCTACAGAAAATGGATTTCTCCTACACATTAGGAAAACTAAGAATTTCCAATAGGGTTTCCAGAGCAGCTGCTTTTAAGCTAATACATATAACTTTGTTATATGTGCACCCAAAACCATATTTACCTTGCATCAAAAGGTTTTCCTTTCTAATGAAGGCCATGAAAGTTTTGTCATCAATTCCCATGGGGGCATAAACAACTTTAAAATGTCTGTTAATGAGATATTTGTAAATAATACCCTCTTCGCAATCTCAGTCAGGAACTACACTGAAAACTTTTTACTGAAGTACTTTTTCTGGGCTTAAGTAGAGTTTAACTGCTCAGCAATCTGGCAAAAGATATCATAATTCTAATTAAAGCATTTACCAGAACAGGTAAATCCTTTAGATCTGTCCTTTAATAGCAATAAACTCATCACTATCATTTCTTACCTTTATTTCTTTAGAGCAAACAGCTTTAAGTGCATGTGGAAAACCATCAGCAGCACTGGCAGGCACTGCACAACCTGACCCCAGCCCTGCCAGTGCATCCACCCAGCTCTTCCCCCTCAGACCCTCCTGGGCACACCCTTGACAGGCTGGTGAGATGTCTCCGCCTCCCCAGCAGCAAATCCTGCACAGGAGGCCTCCTATCATGATTGTTAGTCTGACTTTCCTAATGGGATTACAAGGGCACAGTGGCACAGCTGAGTAATTCCTGCACCAAATCAGCAATCCTGCTGCTGCTGCTATTGTTTATGTTTTCATCAGCCTCCTGCCTCCTCTGGAGCTGCAACTGACACCTTGGCCACACAAACGATGCACTTGGCAGCTGGGAGACCTCCATTCCCACTCTAATTCCAGCACAGCAATACTGTCCTGGATAACATCTGCTGCTGGCTGTTATGGCAACTGCTCTGCTACCTTGGGGGCTGCTAACACATCTCCTGTCTGTCTGTACAGCATCCTCCTTCACTCACCAATGCTCAGCTGGGAGAGTTGGCAGCATTTCTTTGACTTTGGTTTCCGTAGCGCAGCCCAACACTGTCACACATGTGCATGCACGTGTGTATGGAACAGCACCCAAAGCTTCACTTTGTTCTCACTAAAGAGTCCCATTCATTCTAGGGGTTTTTGGATCACACTATCCTCTGCCAGTGGCCTTAGTAACTTCATTACAATTATTTGTGGATTAAGTTGTTATTAGATACAAGTAGGAATGACACAGTCTTGGCATTTCAGCTCTCTGGAGAGAAAAAATGACACTTAGTCTGAAAGCAAGTAAACTAGCAAGCCAAAGCCAACTAAAAGTAGCCTCCAGCTCTTGATCAAAATTCAAGAGCTGAAAAACAGCTAATGCACAGAGGAAAAGAAACCACTGAGGAGCTAAAAAAAAAAAATCCCTTCTGTTTTAAGGAAATTTCACAGAGACATGAGCTATCATTGGAAAGGAAACCTCTCGGCTCACTAAAAATGCCTGGTCACACACAGAGTATCAACAGCTTTGTTTTACAAAGGTAGGGATCCCATTAGCATACATTATGTTTGTACACCAGTTATCAACAGTGTTAGTTACCCTTACAGTGAAGCATTCAGCACTATTTTGTGTTAATTAGCACTTTAATCCAGAAGCAAAATTCAGTGAAACCCCCTGGGAAGTAAAATACTTCTTTGTACAAGCAACTCCTTAATTCCCCATTACGAAGACTTTGGCAGCAATGCTGGGCTAAGAGATATGCACACTGAAAGGCTTCCACTGCCCACTCTCACTCCATTCCTATCCACCACTCGTTTTAGCTATGCTATGTAGATATGTAACACCAACATGATGGGTCATGGGGACAGGTTGGGAAGGACACCACTAAAGACAACTCAGTGAAGAAATGGAACAGCAAATTAGATCGGCAAGACAATTGTTTTAACCCGGGGACTTCAGTGACCCAGACCTCAGCAATTCTAAGGGCTAGGTCTGTGTAGCAGCAGAGCTGTGCAGGAAAAGAAGTGGGTCACACTTGCCATGTCTTATAAAGTCCATGATAAGAAAACAGAGTTCAAAGGCATCTGGTGTCCTCGAGCTTGAAGCTATTCCAGCCTCAGCTTCCACATGAAAGAGATGCCAGCTCTGCAAAAGGGCAGCCAGGGCCCGAAGAGGCAAATTCTCTCTTACACTAAGTCTGCAGCAGACAGTAAACTCCTCCTCCAAGCACTGGGTTATTTCTCTTCCACAATATTCCTGTATTTTTGTTTCTGCAGCCTGCGAGACTTTCTAAAGATGCTATCAAACATTTTCTTACACAGCTATTTCATACCTCATTAGCACACCACATTAAAAGCTGTTCTCTTTCCCACAGCTTACTTTATTCCATTAATTTTCCTTTCTCTTTGTGGCATTTGAATTCCTGTGATCATAATAAACAGGATACAACCTACTGGTATTTCGGTCTTCAGCTGAGGGCTTTAAAGAGGAAGGTAGAAAGGCAAGTGTTGGAGAAGACCCTTTAGTAAGAGGATAACTTGTCAAATTCAACACTGATCCCTCTTCCACCTCCAAAGGAGGCTGTGTTATTCTCAAGCAAGAAGGATGGCTGCAGGTTAGAACCCCCTCCTTGCCATGAGACCTCTTAGCTGCCAGTATGGCATGCACCATTTTATTTGGTTTATTTTATTTGATTTTTTTAACCTGGAAAACAAGCCTGCCTCTTCATGGTATTTTTGCATGACATATGCTAAGAAATTCCACAGAAGCTCTTATAGAGTAACAATCCTAAAACAGCAGTGGCAGGTGAGCACAGGAGAGATCAAAATAACAGGAACACCCCTGAACTGCTTACAGAAGTGTGTTTAGTCTGGCCCACAGAAGCCTCAAACCATTAGCAAGAGCTAAAGACAGCACAGCAGTACATACAATAAGCACTCACTGTTAAAATGGCAAGGCTCACGCCACCATTACAAGTTACCAAAGCTACCATTCCCATACACCATATCCTGGTACAGATGATGAGCAGCTCCCCAGCAGCACACAAACAACCTAAGTGGTCAATGGCTATGACTCACAGCTCCACACATAAACCCACAGTTGACAGTAAAACTTCTCTTAAATTAGTCCATATAAGTAGCAGATAAACATTTGAAGCAAGATATGACAACAAAATTACAGTCTCTGCCTTGATGCAAATAAGGATCACTCACATTTTGGTAAGCTAATGTCTAATTTCTCAACACATAAATATTTATCACCCACCCTTTCAAAACAGAAAGAGCTGATACACATTTTCTTAAAGGTCTTTATCTCCAGTATTTGTTTTCATAAAGGCTTGGAGGCACTTGCAAAGAAAGCAGAGGGGAAAAAACACACCCAAGTTTGAAAGACTCTTCTGCTCTGTTACTTCAAAACGAACAGGGGAATCCTAACCAGCCCCAAGGAATCAGCATTGAGATCCAGATCAGACAGGTGCAGTACTCCAAAAGATGGTCTTCATGGCAGGCAGCTTAATGAAGAAACCCTCACTAATGGGCCTCTTTTCCTTACACATTTTATGCATGAGGAAAAGCTGCAAGTATATATACCCAAGTACAAGCTTAGGTCTTTCCATGCACTTTTTTCTTATGACTCCAGCTTAAAGCAATGTGGAGGATACCATGTTAGAGTGGCATCTCTCACTGCCACAGAGGCAGCGTTTCCAACACACCTCCTGTTCTCTGCCTGCTCCCAGTGGAGGTCTGGGGGACTACAAGGACCCACTTCAAGGAGCTGCCCTGTCTTCTCCTTCCAAAAGTTGTGTCCCAAACCTTTCACACGCAGTTCAGAGGCCGACAGGATGCTGTGCAAGGCTAGGCTGAACCACTGCTGCCATACATTTTGAGGGAGGAGGAAAAAAAGTGCTTTAAAGGACACACGGGGATCCCGTATTTAAAGAAAGCTTATTCAGTCACAGGTGCTACAAGCCATAAATAGCATCTGTGCCTTCCACCCACAACATATCCTCTTGCACTCATTTCAAAACATTCATGCACTGTATCTTCAAGTGTTGCTGCAAAAACAGAAACACTGAGATCTCAAAGAGCAGAGGGGGTGACTAAGAGCCAGAATACACAGCCTTTAATTCTTTACTTTCCACCAGCTGCTCCCTAGTGACCCAGGAAAGCAGGTATTTACTGCAGTTACTGGTCACCACAACTCCTGAACGATTTGCAGCTTTTTAATCTTGAAATTGTTTCCTTCTCACAAAGTTATCCTTGACCAACACAAACGATTCATAACATACCAGCTACAGTAAGTAAAAACTCACGAATGAGAGCACATGGTTACGAGTGTGTGAGAGGTACTTGAATCAGCCACCTCATTTCTCCTCATTGTGCCTTCCAGCAGCAAGTGATGCTCACACAGCTGCGAGTCAGAAGGAACCAGCAGTGCCACAATGTCACCAGGCTGCAGAGCCACAAGGCTGAGATGTCACCAGGCTGCAGAACGCGGGTGTCTGGCACCCTCTAGGGAGTAGTACATGAAAGACCAATTCACAGCTGCTGCTTCCCGACTTCACCTGCTCAAAGTGCAAACAACCGCTACAGACATGGGAAGGTAGGAAAAAAAAGTCAGATTAGCACAGAAATAAGCTTCCCACGACTGCCTGTGCTAGTGCTGCTCAATATTCCTTTGTTCTTTCATGTTGATGTCTGGTACAAAGTGTTAGATAGATGTTGTGTGGAAGACTCTTAGTTACTATCACACTGTACATGGCCAAAACACAGGTTTCCCCCATTAGATCTTACAGCAGATAGCATCAACAAATTGCAACCACTTGACAAAAAAGAAAACAAAATTATAAAAGACTGGTGTAAGGATTTCCCACAGGCTGATAACAGAAGCTGGTCTAGAATCCCGTATCTCTGGAGCTTCAACCTCTAAAGAAGTTTCTCAGAAGACTCTCTTTACACAAGAAGTGAAATAAATCTGTAACCTGCATGCAAGTAATTTCCACACTTATTTTCAACTTAGGTGAAGCACCCTGCTGATTTTCAAGAAATTCCTCACGTTAACAGGTAGTTTTCCACAATCACAGCCTCTGTGAGATCAATGGGATTATTCTTAGCAAAGTAAAATGGAGAACTGCAACTCATAGGCAATGATGAAAGCCTTACTTCAATGCACTTCAGTGGCTTCTGGATGTAGCACAGAATATTCCAAAATCAGCTAAGAGCATTGTTGTGGTTTCCTTAAACATGTAACAGGAAAATAAATCTTTGACTTCAAACCAGGAAAAATAACTACTTAACCTACAAAGAAAATGTTTGTTTGTCTTTAAAAAGAACTTTTATTATGCCATAAAATTGGTGGGGAATTAGTTGGAGCTACCAAAACTCGTTTTTTCTTTGGCATGCAGTTAAATAAAAACATAATGTATTAAGATAAACTCTGTGAAGAGTTTTCACCAGAAGTTATAAGCCCTGGCTGAGCTCATGCTTCTAAAGTGAGGATTTTACAGATAAGTCACAACAGAAAAAAAACCCCCAGCCACTACCCCATTGGTTCCCAAAAAGAACTTGTAGCAAATTATTATCCTCTTTCAGAAAGATACAGTTTTGACTTCCACACAGCCTCTCTAAAAGCATTATCAACAGCTGATCCTGTTCCCAGGTGACCTCCATTTCACTAGCCCAATAGGAGAAGGTGTTAAAACCAAAAGTGGCACAGGGGAAAAACCACCCCATTGTCTGTTTTCACTCTAACATTTTGGTTTTGAGACATTCCTTACAGCTGAAACAGAGTGCTACTCATCTCTGACCTGTCACAGTCCAAGATCTCCACAACATACATGAATTCCAAAGCCTTTTGTCTAGATGTTTCACAAATCAATTTCAAAGAACAAAACACACTCAGCTACATGGGAAGACATTCTTCCCACAGAAGAGCAAATGCATTCTCCATTTGCTGCCCTGGCACCAGCCCTGCCACTTATGGAAACACTGGACAGAGAACCAAGCAACTGGGGAGAGCAGGCAGGAACATCCCCCAGGCAGCCTTCCCACTGCACACAGACAGAGATGTCAGTGGCCACAAACGAGGTTTTAAGGGCAAGATGTGGATTTGGATGAGGTGCCATTTGTACAGCAATGTTCTCGATGCTGAATGGCCTGACCAGCACCATGGTTTAATAAACTACCACTTCTTCTCTAAAATACGATCAAAGGCCTAAAAAACCCACTGTAAAACCTCTCACCCACATCCACAAGCTTTGAACAAGAGCAGACCTCTTGTTAGGGGTAGAGATGAGCCAAGACAGACTCATTCAACAACATGGAAAGAGTCCTGATCTGTTCTTCTTTACAGCTTAGCCATCCTCACTCTGACTACAGCCAGCTCCCACTGCAGGGTCCAGCTGCAGGCTCTGACTGCTGGCTATTCCCTGCTGGACTGTGGCTGCAGGCATTGGTGTGCAGACTGACCACAGCTATCACCCAGCTCAGCTGTGGCTGCAGGCTCTCACTCCATCACACCAGACTGACCTCAGCAGATCTTTCACTGCAGCAACTCTCTGCCTTGTTTCACTCTTCTTCCTCAGGGCTCCTCTACCTCCTCCAGGTCCTCTTCCTCAAAAACCCCCTGACCAGCCAACCCACTCCTTTTATCATACTGATCTTTTTTAGTCACTGCTGTGACCCATTAAGGGCAAGGCTGTTCCTCTTCTTTGGTAATTAGTACAACTGTGATTTATCAGGGGTGAGATTGCCTGTAATCTCTTCTACGTCTACAGCATCTCATCTTCAGGATGTGTGACCTATTCTCTATTTCAGCCACAGCTTGCCATAATCCAAAACTAGTATTTCTGTTCAAATACAGAAATATAGAGCAAATAGAAATAGAAGCAAAGGGAGACTGGAGTTACTTTCAAAAAGACCACTCAAATCTGGACTAGAGCACAATTTTACAGTGATATCTTGGTAGAAAATGCATTTCTTGTTCAAATTTACCTCCAAGCCAATGACATGTTTGTATTTACAAGCCAGCTAACAACAATATCAAAACCCAGAACTGCTCCATAACCACAGCACTTTCACCCTCTAACTCTTTGAAAAGACACCTCTTTTTCAGATAACAAGAGAAGGTATCTGCAAAGGAAGGTATCTGTTGGTACCCTCCAATCTACTCATGCACTCCTTTTGTTTTCAAAAACCCATTTGAGTAGGAAAAAAAGCACATGCATTAACATTAGGTAGGAATTTAAGTAACATAAATGAATTTTTTAATTTAATGTTTTTCGTATAGTTTAACAAAGAAGAATGGTTTACAACCAAGAAAGAGTGGAATCAGGTATTAAATGAACAGGTCAGTCTTCATATACAAATGCCACAGATTACACAGGACAGGTCTAAATTTAGGCCCTACCAGATAAGCTAGAGAAGCAGGACTGTATTGATTGCAAATATATACGTGGTAAAAATATTTTGAGAAATGTAGTGTGGAACTCAGTGGCAGCCTGGATGGCATCTTCACCTCAGTCACAGCCTTCCAGCACTGTTCCCCATTCTTCACTATATCAGCATTAAGAATAACTACCTGGGAGCTAAGCATGTTTCTTTATTTGTCTGCATGAAAAATGAAAAAGAACCCAAACCCCACCATTTTTCCCCTGCAGATGAAGTCAGGCCAGAGATGTACAGTCACACATCTCTTGGCTCCCACTTTTGATATCCTTCTCTCTCTCAGATGCCAGACTGACATTACAAAAGTAGCATCCAGCACCTTCTGCCTCTGAGTCAAGACTCTGCATGTGATAGAGGTCAGCAGCAATTCTCACCTGGCTCTGCACAGGCTCTTTATTGAAGGCTTTCAAATTTTCAAGCCAAAAAAGCCCTTTTCTAAGTCCCTCACAAAAATAATGGGCTGTCCCAGGGAGCCAGGAGTTTAGCTACCTAGAGCATTCCAAACTAGCTTAATAAATTTTTAATTCAAAACATCAAATGCCTTGAAGCTAAGAATTTCTACTGCAGGCTGGGCAATCAGCAGCTGAAAACAAAGGAGGAAGAGCTGGAAGCAGAGGCCAATACCACAATGATCATCAGCTACCAACATGACACCAGCAAAAGCAGAGTTCAGTATAGTTCTGGATATCGTGCAAGGTACCTCCAGCAAAGGGAGTACTTACACTACTGTGTTTAAAAGTAATGACATGAATACCCTGTTGAGACATCACTGAAAGTACATTAACAGGCCTGGTCACCTTCAAGAATGAACCAGCTGCAGAACAGACCTGCCAATGTGCTCAGGAAATTAATGTGATTGCTGTGTCCAGTTCTCAGATGCCCAGCACAAGTCCTCTGACACAGAGGATCGAGTTCTTTGCAAGATCACCAAGACAGACTGAGGCTCGAGGAAATGCTGAGAAAAATACCTTTGCCCACCCTTAAGAAATGAAGGCTGATGGAAAACCTTGCCAGTCTACACTGTCATAAGGTACAGAGAAGAGAGAGGCTTTCCATGGACAGAGAGACATAGCAGCAGGGGATGAGGTACAATGAACAGAACACATGTGATAGCGGACATTTCAATTAAATATGATAAAATAAACTTTTAACCGTGAAGGATGGTCAAACACAGGAACAGAGCATCCTTGGAGAGCGGACAAGGTCCTGAGTAACCTTATCTCTCTGGAACTGCTTTGAACAGGGAGCTGGACTTGACAGAAGTTCTTTCCAAACTGTTATTTCATGAACATGTAAGAACATGGCTTATTCAGCCTAACAAACCAGAGCCTGGATTTGTGCTCTCTTTGGGACAGCCCCAAACACAACCAAAGCAGAAGAGCCACCTAAGCCAAAGCCTTAAACCAAAGGCTAGAGGCAATGAACTGCCCATTTAAGGCACACAGTTTCTCTTCACACAAGGCTCTCTTTCTAACCTAATCCAAAAATGAACAAAAGAGGCTCCCAATCAGGCTTCTTTCAACTCTAAGTCAGCTGTGCAATCCCTGCTTATAATTTCAAGGCAATTTCACTTTGAGGCATATGCAGAATTCAGCCAGAAGCAAGGAACCAAAAGGAACCATCTCATTCAATTTCCGAGCATAAACTTCTACACCTGCAAAAGGAAAAATTAGGCACAAAATGTGGACAAAATTAAAAAAAAGAAATGTAAAGTAAAATCTGTACATACAGGGCCAGCAAAAACTGTGTTGTCTCAGGTGCTGCTCTCCCATCACCTCACTCCCCCAAATACAGCAGCTACAGATGTATCCCTGTATCTGTCAGAAAAGATCCCACAAGAAGAATATGTTTCTACTAGCAGTATAATAATGTGGCTTCAGATTCCTTTTTTCTTATCAGTGCCAAGAATCCAAAATAAAGAAGCTAAGAGTTAGGACTCTGGAAGTTTTTAAGGCTATAAATATTACAGGGCTGCCTTGATTTTTTTTTTTACTTGTTTACATATTACTCAAAAAACCCTACCCAAATCTGCCAGGTCCAGGGGCAGCCAGCCAAGCACCTCTTCCCTGTTTGATCATGTCAAGTATCACCTAACCATGACACTTCTTGGGCCAAAGCACACAGGGCAAATTATTAATTTCTGCAGAGACATCCACCTACAGAGAATCCTACTGGTATAAACATCACCCTTCACAAGACAATAAAAGGGATCTCTGTGTATATAGTGCCAGATACTGTATGAGAAGTTATCCTCTTGATTACCATGTGGGGGCTGATTAGCCCCAAAACCTTCCCCTTCTTAGCACATCTAGAAGCTCAGGGAGGCTCACATTCCTCCTGCTTTACACCAGCCAGGAAGCCCAAGCTGCATAGTGGAACAGTGGGACCACCCAGACAACAGCAGGGAAAAGAGACAAGATCCCTCAGACCCATAGTGCTCACTGGGATGGGGTCACCCTTTCAGAAAAGAGCAACTCACACCACACCCAAGGAAGTGCCTGAAACCCACAGCTTCACCCTTATCACCATGGAAAAGAGAAAACATCCCAAAAGGCAAAACAAAACACACCAACCCAATCAAAAAGCATCCTGCCCCTTTTAGAAATAATATTGCTAGGCTTTTGTCACAGCACAACAATGTGCTCACTATATCAAACCAAGTAACAGCTATTGTAGCAGCTAATGAGTGACACTGTCCTCTGGACAGCTTTTCTGTACAACATGTGGTTTTCATTTCATGTTTATTGTCAGGATTTCACTCCCTTTCTTTTACTTGACCTACAAAAGATAATAAAATCATACAAAATCTAAAACTACGAACCTTAGGTTTCTGGTATCCATTAACATTTGCATCCACAAGGCTGATGATTCAACAAAATACAAAATAAGCAAAACCAGGCCAATTTTAAGTTGTTTGGCCTGTATTTGTTAAGTTCTAACACAGTCTCTATAAACATATGTCTTCTGGTTGGTATTTCAGGAAGAAATCCTTAGAAGAATAATATTTTGATTAGTAACATGTGTGTTTTGAAAGACTAATACTGAACTCCAAGGGAGATTAAAATATGGGTAGAAACTATGAGCTAAATACACATATGTGCAAAGAGCTTTCATTCTCACTGACTGAAATGTCTGGTTACAAGTAATTTGTTTTTATTATTAAAGTCCTAACAGCCTGTGCTATGGACTTTTTGTAATATTAACTGATATTTATGAAAATATCCTGTTCTTACAGAACCACTTTAGAACATTATTTAAAAAAAAATTACCTAGTATATAACAGAAGTGATGTCATTATCGAGATTGTTATGACACATCTCAAATAAACTTCCAAAAGATCCTAGTAACTTTTAGGCAGTACCCAAATGTTGAACTCTTCTATTATCAGTCTTTCAGGACTTCTCAATCAAGCAGGAAATAGAGATCAGCCAGATAGCGTTTTTCAAGAAATCACAATTAGTTACACTCACAAAGGTATTGATTTACTTCAGGGCATGAAGCAGTTCCCTGTGTGCAATGTGCAATTAGGTTTTTAAATAGATGACCAACTTCCTAGACCATCCCCTCATTTTTCTGCTGACAGCTGGGCATTCAACAGGGTTATGTTCTTAAGCAGTTCCAGTAGAAAAAGTGCAAATGCATAAATAAATGATTTAAATGTTACAGAGTACACATGGGAACTTTAACCCAAAAGATTGTTTATAGATGTTTTTTAAGAAATCAACAGTCTGGTTGTCTATGCTGCCAAAGCTTTCATTAGAACATGTGATACACAAGTGAAAATATGATGGTATATGCAGATTCCCTTTGAACACACCCCTTTTTCATCCAAGGGAAAATATTATCATCTTTTTCTTGCAATTCAGATGGAAATTTAAATTCAGAGATAGCAATTGTTAATTTCTGCTGAAATTCACTCCAATATATAATTAGTGCTCTAATTAATGTTAACAATAATTTATCACTTTCTATGTAATGTTACAATTACTTCATGGTGACAGAGAGTTGCAGCCAACAGAAGAGCTCTCACCTCGACGTCATTTATGCTTTTGTCAAGCAGCTGAACAAATTAGGAACAGTTACAGCTAAATACCAAACACACACTGTCAGGCATAAGGGCAGACTTGGTTACAATTACTCACTCTCAGTATCAGTGCTTCACTCCTGATGTAGTAACACTAAATTCAACACGACTGCTCTTCACGAAAGATCAGGCTGGCAATTTCCTGAGGAGACTGCTGGGGCACAGTGTCACTGGCATGCACAAACACTGGGAATAGAAGCTACTGCATTTCCAGGAAGAAACCTGGAGATGTCCTCCACCCAGCACAAACCTGTCTGCAGATCTGAGCTCTCTGCAAAGCAGCACTCTATGGCTTTCAAATCTCATCTATCAGCATCTGATTTGATAAAAAACACAAATTTAAAAGCCAGCCCCAAAAGACTGGTGCACCCTGATAAAAGGTACCACCCTAACCAAAACATCCTGCTGAACCAGTGATCACACGACTGCCAGCCAAGAGGAACAGGCAGGTGAAAGGTTAAGAGAGGGTCACCTCTATCACACAGGAGTTTGGGTTGGAAGGGACCTTGACACCTTGTGGACAGCACTTGCTTGGGGTCTCAAGAGACAATGACACAATTCCTCTCAAGTAAGTAATAGAGAAGATGGATCTATCACATTGCAAATACAAATTTATCTGGTGATCTGGGAAGCACATCAAATGGCACTACAATTATTATTTGACTTTGGAATGCTGAGGAAGCTGGCATCTGCCTATGACACAGGACTACTGGAAGATCTAATCTGATCCAGAAGAGCAAGCCACACCAGTGTGAGCCCTTACTTTAAAGGCAAATTTAATCCCACTTTCCAATTTGACTATGCAGACAGAAATCTGAAGATGTTACACTGCAGTCAAAAGAATTACAGCAGAATTCTGTATTTTTTAAACCAGAACCTGTTCAATCCACTAAAAGGAACAACTACATTTAAATTAGGCTGTCACTGACATTATCTATTCCACCACAACAACAAATGTTGAAGCCCCAGATGGGTTAATATTTATGAGAAAGTCAACAGAACATCAAACAGAACAGGAAACAGCATTTCCTGCCAAACTGTCTAAAAGCAGTCATACCGTTAGTGCTGCACTTTGCTGGGTTTTATTCCTGTTATCTTACAGACATGAAAAAGCTAAAAAATCTGCTAAACTGAGCCCATGACAATAGCAACTAGAATGTATTATTCCTTAGTCATGGCTCAATTTTCGTTTCTTTTTGCACCCTTATGACAGAAAAAAGTATTTGTTAAATTGTCCTTGTTAGCTAATGATAGCAGAATGTATTTGGCACACTGTGGCAGGTTGGAGTTCTGACACTGGCAAAAGAAGAAAGGCAATTCTCTTGCATTATCTTTTTTTACCTCATAGATGTTAACAACAACCAGATGCATTGCAAACTACATAAGGAGGGCTCAGGACATGTTGCTGGGGTGATGACAGACCCAGTTACACACTGAGCAGCAAACCCTCATTATGCACTATAGAGTTTTCACACCCCAGTTTTCAACCTCTAATTACAAGTCATTTGCTGACTTCTATTCCTGATCACACAAAATCTTCCCCCAAAATAAAGGAACTCAAATTTCTTATCTGAATCCCTGACAGATCCTTTAGGATTGGGACTGAGGATCTTCTGAAATACACATTGGGAAACAGTGGTAGAAAACAGAAACCCAGAAGCCTTGGGGCACAAAGACCAAGCAGAGCAGCCCTTACATCTTATTCTAGCACATCTCAATAGCCATCATCATAGAATTTAAATTCAATTTAAATCTTAAAACCTTCCAAACCAGACATGCCACATTATTCCAAGGGAACTGGTTTTAGCCCTATTTACTTGAGATGGTTTGAAAACATCTCTAAATCTATTGATATATTCACACATCACACATCATGGAGGTGTCTTCTGCACTACACTGAACAGGGAACCACTGCTTCCTATAAGGAAACAGACACAGGAAAAGTTCTTCTTTCAAGAAGAGTCACTCAGTATTATGTGAACTATATATTATCTAGTTCATATATATTTTGTATATGAACTACATATGTAACTATATTTTATCTGGTGAACAGTCATCCAGATAGCAACTATCAATACAAACCCATGTGTTCCATGCGAAACCTCACGCTGAAGGACAGGAGAGGCCTATCACCAGAGGCAAAGGCTTTCCATGGCTAGTTTGGGGCAGAGAGGCACAGCTGGGCAGAGCAGCACGGGGCAGCTGCTCAGGGGAGGAGCACAGACATTACCCATTCGCAGAACTGGCAAGGAGCATTCTTGGAAGAAGTGGGTTTTAGTGTGGCACGGATGGCAGGCAAAGATAGGGTGCCTGGCACAACTGACACACTGTTCCCTGCACAGAGAGGCATTAACACAGGCTCTGAGACAAGTGGGAGAGGAACACAAAGCACAACAAGGATCCAGGACTGGAAGGGGTGAGGGCAGCAAAGCAGGGAGTGGGCAGATGTGAGAATGAAGAAATGAGAGAAAGATAATATTTAACTGCAACATACAGGCCATGGCTAGTGGCTTTGAAGGTTCTCATCGTAAGAAAAGCTCTAGAAAAAAAAAAGGAGATAAACTTCATATTAAGGCATGTAAGATATTGTGTCCCACGATACTACTGCTCATCCTTATTGCAACACAAGTGACTTGTAACATTCACCTGAAACGCCTGTGCAGTTTTCTCCTCACCCCTTCTGAGAAAAGAATACATAGAAAGCAAAAAGCATTTCATTGTCAACATCCCCAGCCAGCTGGAACTATCATCACTATAAAACCCCCCTCCCCCAAATTACCATTCCACCTTCTTCCATTTCCAAACCAATTGGAGTTAAACCACTTGGAGCTGGTGTGTTACATGAGCTCCATTTCTTCTAGAAAGTACACAGAAACATGGAAATAACTGGGTATGCACTTGAAATATACAAAGGAGCAGGAGGTTTCTGAAAGACACCCGAAGAAAAGCAATCATCTATCTTGCCTAAAATTCTTTTTGTTTATATTAGGGATTTCCTAACATTACTGTTAAATCACAGGCTATTATTTGACCAGGAAAGCCAAATTTCTGCTCATGGATCTCCTGAATTTCTGTTTTGTAGGTTCTCTTGCAAAACCTCCAAAACAGTTTTCATTGATTATGGGGCAGCTATGAGGATGAATTCATGCAGCACTTAAGGGACCAGTATAATTCAACCCTACTTAATGTTGTACGACTTCGTTTCCATCAGTGTTTGCGATTTTAGCTGTTTAATGAAAGGGTGTCAGCAGAACAGAGGCACTCTGCAATCACACAGCTCAAAGGAAAAAACAACTGTTACTCATGTAAAAGGCAACTGTTGCCTGAAGTGAGATGCAGCTTTGGAACAGGCAGATGCTTTTCAGTAAGTTCCTTTCAGAGGAGAGCTGTGCATGGTATTTAATGTCTGCATTGCTTCTGTAATTGCTCTCTATCCTCTGCTGAAGTCCACCTGCTACCCATGATTTGAAGGGGAAAACGTGTGCCTATATACTGACAATAGAAACATGATGGCTCAGCACATATTTTACTATGCATTGCAAATATGTGAATACAAAAGGTATTCATGCACCACATGATAGTCTAGAATAAATATCAAAGTCTACTCATCACTGGTTTTAATACTTACTCATCACTCCCTTTCTCTCTGCACACAGAATCAGAGGTGTGACCCAGGACTTGTTTTCCCAAGGTCTCTCTCTGTCAACACACCATTGTTCAGTAGAACAAACTTTGATGTATTTTGTTCCATACAGCCTAAAGTTCAAAGCCACAAAACAGTTCTATCCCAAGAATGGCCAAATTTAAACCCCTGGAACCACTTTTGAAACTGGAGACCACTTGAAGAAAGAAGAAATGGAAAAAAAAGAGAAGTCAGGGAAAAGGCTGTACACTTGTATCTTCAAAGAGACTGAGATTGCTACAAATACCACAAGTTATTTATGGCGTGTGAAATGCAACAGAGGCATTCCTAACAAAAGACATCAAGCCTGGCCTGTGCCATGGTCTTGCACTGCAATGGAGAAAGCTCTTTCACAGGACAGGCTCCAAAGATGACTTATTATCTAAACAAGAACAGTCCAATCAATAGCCCCCAGGCTGACTTCAGCCTACCACTTTCACTCAAAGACTCAACAAGCTCTGAATCCTTTCTCCTGCACCTACTCATAGCATGGAAAGGAGTGCTGGGTTTGCTTCCAAAGGGGAAGAAGGGGGATGTGGAGGGACTGGCATCCTGCCCTCCCTCAAACTGAACATACATTTTGCACAGTGTCTGGGTATAAGCAGCCTTCCCTTCCTCTATTCTGTTGACTTTTTGGCTCAGACTCCCGCCAGGGCTGCCAGAGCTTGCACAGGACTAAGAGGGAAAGAAGGCAGGGAATAGAGAGTAGGCAAGGAGGAAGCTGCAATGAGCACCTCACAGCAGAAGAGAGAGATGGAAAAAGTAGTTCAAGGCTTCGTTACACGCCACTGTGGCCAGAGGATACCACAGCAGTCCTCCCCCTCCCTCTCCTCAGGTTCCTCTGCCTTGCACTTCTTCTGTCCCATAGCCTGGCAAAAATTCAGATCACAGAAGAATATTCTCACATTTTAAAAATACATTTTCCTCAAATGATGCCAACCTCTGCCCTTAAAAAAGGAGAAAGACCCAATCCAGAACAAAGATCACTGAGGAGTTTGCATCAAAAGATAGACACATTAACCCTTAGTTGCAGTTTTCCAGGCAGATTTTAGATAAAAGATGCTTGTAGGCCCTCTCTTCAGAGCCATTGTGCTCCCCATGAGGGGAGCTTTTAACTAGAAAAGCAGAGCCATGTGTTACAAGACACCTAAGAATCCAGAATTTCATTCTTGCCAATAAATTAGAAGTACACTCTTCAAAATTATCAACCTAAACATGGTTACCAAAGCAGGTACACCTAGCATGGGCAACCAACACATTTAGACAATGACAGTTTAAAAACTAAAATCCAAGGATAATAGACTTTCTTCTTGCTATTCTAAACATTCCTAGTCACTCCACTTTCTGAGAGAATACCTCTGTATTAATATTGTTGATAAACAGTAACACATAAAAAAATAAACCTTTTTTTCTCCTTCCATCATATCCAATTAAATTGCATTCATTAAATTTCATTATATCTACATCATTTAATTTAGGTCAACATGTCAAAGTAGCCTAGGATCATGTTTGCTTTAAGTCAGCCAGCATTATTCTCCTACCTGAACAACCATTTCAGACTCAGTGACAGAATTGCCCTCCACTTCCTCCACACTTCATGAAGGAAAAAGCAGGGAACTACATTGCAATTTAAAAAATCACTGCAATGCTGACAGCATACTAAGCTTCTGTACAATGAATATTATACAGCTGCACAACAGGAATAAGGGGAAGAAAGTCCAGCAGAAAGATAATTGTTATTTATTCATCAGTGCATTAGTAATTTAAAATGTAATACAGTGTCTCTTTCAACTTTTGAGGTTTCCTTTCTTTTTCTTTGAGTCTGCAGAGATAAAACCTTGTTTCACAGAGGCAGAAAAGACTCTCCTTGCAGGGAGGTATTCATCTCCATTTCCCATATTTTCCTGGGATCCCAATGACAGTAGCTGCAGTTCACACTGCTGTCTGCACAGTATGAACCCACACATGACACAAACATATCCAGATTTCCCTATCTGACATATTTCTATACAAGCTTAAAGAACATCTATATTATGTCATCTCAAAATATTACACTGTGTTCCAAAACATGCAGTATTTGGGTTCCAGCTGAAAAGTAACTTCATGGTACCCAAGTAAAGAGGCTGGATGTTGACTCCCAGAGAAAAGCTGGGAAGGAGAGGCTGGGCAGCACCACCTACCCCCAGCGCTCCAAGGGAACTCTCTTCCTGTGTAAAATTTAAGAACAAACATGCAACATTGACCTCTTCTCTCTGTATCATGAAGAAAAAAGTAGTACCAGAAATGACAAGTAATCTACAAAGATGTATTTAAGCAATGCACTCAGGTTGTGATTATGCATCACTGACATGAAGGAGAAAAAATAAGACTACTGCCTTGAGCACCCAAACTTAAAAATAGAGGAGGGGTAAGGAGACTTGGGGAAAAAAAAAATAAAGAAAAGAGAAGTAGAAAAAGCTGTCCCAGCTCCGAAAGGCTTCCCTGACACCCATCACTGTCCAACACTAATGCAGCTCAGTACCCTCCTGTGACACTGCTATTTGGAGTCTGTGCTCTGCCCAGAAAGGGACAACGTGAGCAGAAGTCATTTACACTAGGCAAGCACAAAAAGAACAGGCAGCCTTCAGCTTTTTTACATTTTACAAGAGAGGAAAAAATTTGCCCATGTCAGAAATGAGAGGAATAGGAGGGAATAAGAAGCCAGGCAAATTATTCATCCATATGGAGCAGGAAAGCCTGTGAAGGGAATAAACTTGGAGACAATCATTCTAGGGCTTTTACTATAGATTTATTGCATGACCTTGGGCAGTTAGCTCCTGGTGTTTTGTTTTTCTTATCAACAAAAATAGAGATAAACTTGGCTTTTGCTAGAATGAGAATATACAGTTGTAATAAAACAGACAACAAGTATAATTTAGACTCAGAAAATTATTGTTGAGTTCTGGGAAACGCAGGGAATCCTAAACTGGAAACATTACGCACATGACAAGCAAGTCTCTGTGTAATAATCACAACTGTGTCACTTCTTCGCAGGCTTTTGACCTTATTCTAGAAAAGTTACAAACATGTTTTGACTTCTGGAAGTGACATATGTACTGCAGAACTGCCTGTTATAAACCACAACAATATTAAACTCCTTCTCTGTGTATCCATCCTCCTCCAAAGCCAACACAAGGCCTAATTTTCCAGCTTCTCTTTGCTATTGATGTTCATTCTCTCCCTCTCAAGACCCCTTATTTAATCTTGCAGGCAAAAGAAAAAAGTTAATACAACTTCTATAAACTGAGAGCATTTTGAGTTACTCAAGCTGACTCACTTTCCATGAATTTAAAAGAGTTAGTCAAGTGACAGATGTGAGACAACAGTAAAAACCCTGCATTTAAATCCAAGTGCCTGGGTCTCCCCGCCTCCTAAATGACTGCTCAGGGGTGCTCATTAATGGCTTATCTGCACAAGTTATTCACCAACCTGACGAAGCTTTCTTGCAGCTCTCTTCGTTTCTTTCCTTCGTTTTATTGTCTTCTTCAGCCTCTCCTTCCCCACAAAGTCTTTTCTTTTTTCCCCCATTTTCTCTAACGCTTTTCTTCTTTCTAAACCATTTTCTTCCCTTCTCTGTCTCCACCCTCTCTGAGGCTCTGTTCCCTTATCTCATTTTCCTCATTTCTGCACCAATTTCATCCCCAGTGCCAGATGAAGTTCCTAGAATTGCTCAGAAGCAGACTTTGCCCCTTTTGTCTGCCTGCAGAGGAGGGAGCCTTGCAGCTGGAGAATGTGCAAGTAGTGCATTCTTGCCTGTACCCTTTGCTTGATTTGCCCTTACATCTGGGCTCCAGCAGCCAGCTCAAAGTAACCAGCTCCTTGCCCAGGCCAGACCAAGTGTTCTTGGGATACCCCAGCTGAAAAATATCTACAGAATTACTGGTCAGACACTTCAAAACACCAAAAATTTGCTAATAAAGGAGACTGCTTGCAAATAATGTTGGGCTTGTGCTTGACATTCCTTGATGTCACATAGTCTATAAATGAAAGGTACGTTTTTGAGTGTGGATTCATGAACAAGGTTCACAGGTAAATTACAAATATAAAGAAGTTATTTAATATTTCAACATTGCACAAGGTTGTTAACATTCTAAATATGCCTGTCAAGTTGTCTGCCCTGAGCAAATCCTAACTCATCTCCAATGCCAAGGCCTGCCATAACAGAAACCAGCTCCAGACCTGCAGGTGATACTCCCTTACTCTGGTGTCATGAAAAACTCTCTCAACCACTTCAACAGGATGAGGCTTTCTCCGTATGCATACGCTCTTAAGATTACTGCACCAATTTGGGTTTTGTTCTCAGGGAAATAGACAAAAAAAAATCTAGTGGCTAGCGTGTGAAGACAGTGCATGTGCACCTATGTACAAGCACACAGAGTTTATTTTAGGTACAACACCACAATAGGCTCACTACCTTTACAAATGCATGACTTGGGTTCCCTCTGGTCTAAGAGACATCAGAACATCCTCAGGAGAAAGGAGTCTTTCACAGTCCAGTTTCTGCCTTTGAAGCAGCTCAGGTGACACTGTACCTTCTCAACAGATGAGGTTTTCAGTGTTATTTCATTCACAACATGGAAGCCCAATCCCATAAGGAGAACAGGCCACACAGAGTAGGCACAGTCAAAGCTCTGGTATCATTATCCAGGTACCAAGGCAGTGGGTGCTCCCCATGAGGCTGGAAACCACACACATCACTCTTCTTGAGAGACTACAACGCACCACTGGAGTCACAAACCAGTTCATTACCCACACAAAACTAGAAATACACAACCATAATATAAACAGAGATGTTATTATTTGTAAAGTACATACCACATAAAATACACATGGCAAACTAAGAGGATCTATTCTTTCAGGGAGGAATTATGGTGGCCCCAGGTAAGGTAAAAAGGAGAGGAACCCATATTGTACAGAAGAGAGAGCCATGTAATAATCCAGCCTTCCACATGAGAGACAGCCAGTAGTCAGGGATTGGACATCACCACTCTCTGTGCTTGGCTGCAGTGGGATGGAAAGAAACCTTTGCCAAAAAAAAGACACATGGAGCAACAGCCCAATTCCAGACTGCTATTAACTTGTTTAATGATGGAAGAGAGATGAGGAGCAAGACCTGCCACAGCTCTTTTATAAAAGCAATGTCACAACACTTTATGTAAAGGATGACGACTGCAGCCAGCAGTACTTAGCCAAATTAATTGAGATCTCGAAATAATAGTATAACATGAAGCTCAATATTAGCTAAGCAATTAGCAAGCTGATTTCTAGGAGCACTGACTGGCTCATCTCCATTTTAAAAACTTCCAGTAAAATGCTGGTACAGTGACAGACACAATGAAGCAACAGACATATTAATTTCCCTTTCCTGTGCACAGCTATTCAGCTCTCCTGGGCAGTGGCAGCAAGTGTTCCTAAAGCAACTTTCAAACAATTGTTTTCTATTAGAAGAGACAAAGAATTTCACATCAAAGTTTCAAAATACAATAAATTATTTATCTTCTAGATGATGCTGATCTATTTCACCAGCTAGTTTGGTGAATTGCCATTACTACTTGAAAACTTAAGGAGGCAATGGAAGCAAGCTGAAGTACAGCCATACACCATTAACACCTGATAACACTACTCTTCCCACCTGCTGAAGAGTTGGGTAATTAATGTAAGATGTGTTACTTCTGCCAAAACACTGCAGTTACTACCCCCTACCAGCAAGATACACACATATATTCCAGCTTCAATCTCTGTTTCCACTTTTTATCTTCCAGGGCACTAAAGAAGTTCCTCTCTTATACAACACCAAATGACCAACATCCTTATTTCTGCCAACTCATTTTTCCTGATTATAATGGCACATTTTTTCTAACAAACAGATTTGTGTGCTGAACACTAATAACTACTAAATGAATAAATGAGCAAAAGTAAAGGGGAAGGACACAAAAGAAGAAGCAATCTAAATGAAGACAGTAAAGAGCTACAAGACAGAACACTTCACTTTTCTCTAAGATAGTTTAGACATTTGATCCCTATGCTTCTACTGAACTGAAGGGTTGCACCTAGAGCAGGTGCTGTCCAAATGTTACCAGCAGAAGTCCAGCTGCAACTCATACAGGGCATACACAAAAGCAGTACCAGAAGGCTTAATTCTTTGCTCATTAAACATAATTCTTTACACATTACACGTTTATGCTTTCCCTCCATTGTAGCTGCCAGTTATTTGCAGACTCTTGACAGCTGAGCCAAATCTCAGGACACTTCAACACAATCCAGATTTGGTATAACTGGAATATAAGGTGATGATACATCCAGAGCAAGATGTGATGAGAACCAACAGACCTCACTGAATACACCCAATTCTTCTCTTCTGTGAGAATATTCACTTCTGATACAAAATGTCAGTGGAAATTCAGGCAGAAATTTCAGCTTTTGTGGGACTTTTTTTACAAAAGCAACACAACAGCTTTACTGCCATGGCTGTGCCATCCCAGCACCCCTGAGTGCAAGGCACAGAGGTGAGAGGGAACCTTAGCACACCTCAGCAGACCTGCCACCCTGGCATTCTGTGTTACAGATCCAGAGTGAGCAATCAGTGCCCAGGACAGAACACCACAGCTCCACCTGGCAGCCCCAAAACTGCAACCCTGGTACATCTGCCAACAGACCTGCCTGTTAGCCAAGACACAATGGTTAACTCTGCTCAGTCTAGCCAACATAGGTAGAAAAAATTTAACCCTGAAGAGAGCAGCTTTGTACTCCATCATGACACCTCAGCAAAATGCATTTTTAAAACTTGGCCTTTCAGAGGGGACATTACTGTAACCCAAAAAAGTACGGTCAAAAGATGGTAACTTCATTAATTCCCCAGAGCCATACATATTCAACACAGCAAGCAACTCAAGACTTCAGAACCATTGTGCCTGCTGGTGAATAAAACACATCTGGAAGTTCCTAAGCGATCCCACTGAGTGGTATAACTGAAACCAGAATTTGGTCTGGCATCTTCAAATCTTCACTTCAGTATCTTTCAAAGACCATCTTTTCTGATCTGACTGTATTTGCCTCAGATATTGCATCAAAAGCCCTGATGAAATCCAGCACCAGTGTATTTCATCAGTCAACAGGAAGTCTCACAGAAGACTCACAGAAGTGGCAGATGATTTTTGTCACCCTACAATTGAAGTCTCGATGTTTTAAAGACAGATTGAATAAAATACAGTGTGAATACACAAGGAGTAATTAAATGCTATATTAAGATAGCAGTATAAGATTTGTTAGCAACACATTAAAAACACCAATCTCTTCTAAGGAAACAGACCATCAATTTTGGATTTGCTTCATCAATTTCTTTGTTTTGTTTCTGCATTCTTGCAGCAAAGACACAGCAGAGAAAAATATATTGCTAACAGAACCTCATTTATAATACTCCAAGATGCAATGAGACAATACAATAGTTTAGCTGGTACCTGAATTGAAACATACCCTCTTAAGGGGCAACTACTCAGCACAGTGTCTGGTCAGAGCCCAAACCAACCATGATGGTTCCTTGAGGGTTTCCACCAAAACTCCATCAATGTAGTGTATCCTGTTTGATAAAGAGCCAAATTCTGATCTCTGTGCCCAGCAGGCAGGACCACGTAAATCTGTTGGAGGTGCAGTTGTAGGGATGCTTTGGGATTTGACAAGGGCTGACAGCATGTACAACATTTGTGGAAAGTCAGGAGAGAGATGTAACTTCTAAGCTTTCAAAAGTCAGGAGTTTGGGAATGCTTTATGAAGACCTTCAAAAGACTGTAAAAGTACTTCAACTCGAATGATGTAAAGAAAACTCACATTTGGTGTACGGGTAACTAAGAACTGTGAAGTGGCTGCTGTCTCTAAGCATAGCAGTTGCTTTAGCACAGCTGCCCATTTGTACTGGGCAAGATCCCTCAGAAGATGGAAAATGCCACTAACTTTATGGGAACACAGTTGCAGGATTGCTTTATGTTTTATGCAGAGAGAATGTATTACAGCTAGGCACTGCTGTGGGGTAAACTTTGATGAGTGATGACCTTTCACTTAAAACTTTCCCTCTACTTCATGAGCTGTGTTGCCTGAAAAACTAGAAAAGGAAGACATTTATCTGAATTAAAATGATTCACAGAAATGATATGCTTAATCATCTAAAGAGTCACATAAGTCTCATAACACATAGCTTTAAGTCCAAAGGAATCTTAATATCAAAATGGCCAATAAATGACTCATAAATATCTAGAGATTTGAAAAGGCTCGTGGATATTTCACTGTGAACCCCACCAATTTGCCATCTATGCCTACCAGCTAAGGACTCGTAACGGAGGAGAAAGCTCCACTGATGGAGAGACAAGGGACATGAAGCTTCATGCAGTGCATTTTAAAAGCGAATGCAAGTAGCAAGAACAGGGTCTGTGTTTCCGTGGCATTTTAGGCTTCTTGCGCGGGGTTTCCATTGGAAATCACCGGGAGCGACACGCCTCTCGACAGCGATGGTGACAGGCGGGCTGTGCGGGACCGATACTCCCGTGACTGTCACACAGCGGGGAGCCCGCGCCTGTCCCGCACCGGCGGGGCGCTCTGCGGCTTTCCCTTCACCCGCCACCGCGAAGCTCAGCCGAAGGGAAAGAGGAGCGGCGAAAGCGACGGGAGGATGCCGGGCCGCCGGCGAGGGCTGTCAGCCAGGGCTGTCAGCCGCGGCCGTAGCGCGGCGGCTCCGCGGCGACGGCAGAGCGGCTCGGGCGGGCCAACGCTGCCCGCGGGCCGCTCCGCCCGGCGCTGCCGCCGCGCCCTGCCC